>JAPZDX010000021.1:18313732-18323872 GCA_029783625.1 Naso annulatus
TCTGTCTGTGTGTGTGTGTGTGTGTGTGTGTGTGTGTGTGTGTGTGTGTGTGTGTGTGTGTGTGTTCCCATGCACATGTGTGAACAAGAGGTTTAAGCAGGTGTGGGGGTTTCTCCTATCACTCAGTGGTCCTCACAAGCCTAAGGCTGGTTTCTCATTTTAACACTTTCAAAAAGGAAAAAAAACAAAACAAAAAAAAACTGCGCATCCATTAACTTCAAAATTTTACTAAGTATTTGGTTGTATTTGTAGCCAAAAATTACAAATCATGCATTGTCATTTTATAAACACAGCAAAGGGTGTGGACAACATTTGATTTGGGCAAAGTTTGGTGAAACAATAAGATAAAGCACTATATTTGTGAACAAAGTCACTAATTCCATGTTGTTTTTAATTCAGAAGACCAATTAAGACTTGTCTTTTTAATTAATCACTTATTTTAACCAAGTATTATACTGACCCCTGACATATTTTCTGTATTTTTTTCACTAACAAAAGCTGCATCAACATTCTCAAATCTGACAAGATATCAACAAATTTGTCCAACTTAGCTCCACAGTGCAGCAGTGTCCCCCTGTGACTTTGCAGCAACGCTATGTGAACTTTCCAATCCATTAATCTATAATGGATTACTGTGGTAGTAGCACTGATATTATTACCCTAGATTGAAAGCAGGCTATTCTACTCAGGCTTCTCATCTGTGTGTCTGGGAAGATGTCTGTCCATCAGTTTATCTGTCTGCCACAATCCCAGCTCCACATTCAGGGGTTGACAGATTGAAAGAAGTCTTGTCTGCTTGTCCGGGACAAGTGGATTTAAAAGGTAAAAGGAAGAGAAATTTACCTGCCCTACTCGACAAGTTAATAGTCAAGAAACAAAAGCAAGATCTTGATGTTGTAGTGGAGGAGTTGGACATGCCCTCTTACAAAAAAAAAATCATATTGTGGTGCTAAACCCCAAACTCCCCCCCAAAAATGGTACCTTTCAAAAAATTAAGATAATGATTTTGATGGCCAAAATGAATTGGTAAAATTGAAAATCTGCCCAGTCATATCTGCTTCAAGATCTAGATGTTGTTGGGGTTGAATGATTATATTCATAACACGGACTCCAATGTATTATTTTCCCACAATATTATAGTCCAATTCAAATATTTGAGAAGAACAGCAAATATTCATCACATATCAATGTGTCTCTGAGTAACATTTTACAGAACAGTGTGTAGACTGCAAATAGTGAAATTGAAAACTAACCAAAAACAAATCAGTATTATCACTCTGATAATACTGATTGGTTACATTATGTAAAATCTTAATGTTTTAATTCTTTTTATTTTTATTGTTTGAGCAAAAATGTTAAATATAGCCACCAAATAATTTATAATTGCATCACTGACACTGTTTGGATGTTTTTAACAGTTACTCTGAATTTAAAACACAAAATAAAAAATGGACATGTTACTTTTCTCCCCAGACAAATGGTCCAAAGGAAAACTACTTGATTACCACAGTCAAGTCCTGACATACATCCATAAGATAAATACCTCTACAGTGTTTCACCAACACTGAGGAACACAAAAGAAAAATATCAAAGAATACTTGACAGACTGATGGATAAATAAGTATTGATTTGATTCAACACTTTGCCAGTCGACACTTGCTACGACAGCGCTGGACTGTTACTGATTAAGATTTCTCTTTCTTTGTCATTTACTTTGCCGCCTTAGGCTTGAGCTGACTTTGTGCTAAAATAACAATATTCACACACACACAATCCATACAAATACAGTCTGAACTAGCAGAAGCCATATGGCAGGTTACTGGCCTGCATAATTGGCTTAAACAAGAAGCAGCGTGTGTAGACTGTTGGTGTGTTTGTGTGTGTAAAGTGTCTGAGTGTGTACGCAGGCGGCCTTTCCTCTCAGTCGCAACAACCCCGTCGATAATCATGCAGCAAATGAGCCTGCTGTCACCGCTGTGGTCCCGACAGAGCTGCTGCAGCCGCAGAGCACACACATCACAAAGACACACACACACACACAAATACGACGCAGACAGAGAAATAATGCAACACAAACACAGTCTTTCACTGACAAGTTAGGCTTCAAAAAGATGCAATTTTGAAAGAAAAATGCCAAACATTTCCAGCAGCAGATTTAGCATTGGTCTGAAAAACAAACACCCAAAAAACATCACTAATGCTAGGTCAATACGCATCAACATCCTAAACCTCATGTAGCACAATTCTCTCATCTACAGGGGTTTTGCACTGTTTATTTTTTGGAACACTGAAATATTTTTCTTCCCTTTAAATGCCAATCCCCTTTCTACAACTGTATGCACTTCCGATATCACTGTCTTACTGTCACACAAGTGTTTTGTGGAAATAAACCCAAAGTCAAAGTCACATAGGTAACAGGATACTGAAACTGTAGCATTAATTATACAAACAAAATCATGATGCTATTTAAGAAATTATAACACTAAAAATTTCTATATTTAAAAAGCTAGTGTGAGCTAAGAAGAAAAGTCCATTTAAATGCTACACTCACATTTATGGTCTGCATATAAAATACCATATAAATTTCCCATACATGTTTTAGTATCTAAGGATTAAGTATAGCTGTACCAAAGTCTTATCTGTTCAAGGTGAGGCACAGCATCAACTGCCTGTTGCTGTTTTTACATGATTGGTTTTGGTTGCTCCCTCCAGATCCTACTCCAAATTTTGGAGGGACAGGGTCACTGAAGATTATGGAAACTGGATTTTAAGATCAAAAGAATTGTTTAGAAATGATCACGCAGCAAACAGAGCAAGTCATTTCTGGTGGCCTTTGTTTTGTTTTACAAATCCTGACACTCAGCAGTACTCCGAGCAAAGATGCAAAATAAAACATTTACAGTTTCCACAAACAAAAAAGACCCTTTTTTGAAACTACAGAAGTTATATCAACAAAATGTATGCTTTGTTTGTCTAATTGTTAAGTCACAGTTTAATTTTGAAAACTGACATTGCAACATTATTGTGTTATCGGAGTCAGAAATCATTGTTATTCTCAAGCTTGCACCTAAATCATATGCAAACTTCTGGAGCATGTCTGTTGCAACCCCTTAATTAAGGCAGGGCAACTGGACGAATATATCAACAATCGGCTGGGGGTTTGTTAGAGCAGATATTTCAGTTTATTTGGGACATTCTATTTTGATAATTAAATGATCCACCTCCTTGAAATTTTAACTAAGTAAATTATTAATCTGTAAGCACCAAAAATAAGTTTCCTAACTGTGATAAGAAGTCAAGGAGGAACCAAGCTGACCAGTGTAATGAAATGCCAGCAGACCTCCTGTGAAGCGGGGCTCTGTGTGCAAGTTCCCTGAGCAAGTTGCCGAGTAATGCAGCTCCGTCACTCAGGCTGAACAGCTGAGATAATAAAGATACGCTATGATTAGGTTCAAGTAAAAGCTACATGTAGCATTTTGTTGCATATTTTTCAGGCACAAATGCACTTCATCCCTGCACGCTGAGAAGCACGGGCATGAAGTGCTTGCCTGATGACAGAAAAAAACTGCTGTACATGATTGAGTACTTCGTCCGTCTCTAAGGGTATAAATAACAGTGACAACCCACTGCATGTGCTGGTACACACCTGCAGGAATGTATCAGAAATCGCTGGTTGATGAGCTGACGGCAGCCGGTTGGAAAAATCTAACATATCGCCCAACCCTATCCTTAATCCCACCAGGCACAACTTCATAATGCTGCATCTCAGCAGTTTTGTTCCACCATGTGTGTGACTAAATACTCCACAGGAAGTGTTTCAAAGGCAGAGCGATTTGCCTGTTGACTTGTTTGGATTTTGGTAACTTAATCATTTTTGAGTGATTTTGTGCCTCTGTAAGTATGCTACATGGTTACGTGGTTTCAACTTAAGTATTTCTAAAATGTTGCCTACATCAAGGATAAAAGAAAGAAAATGTGTTGATCCTAAGAGGTAGAGACTGATCTCTAAAATCAACAATCCTCTTTCCTGTTCGATCTAAAAGTATCTCAAGCTGTTTACAGAAAGTTCCTGCCGATGGCAATTTTACACTGACGTGAGGTCTGTTGAGACTATACATTGATGGGTACACATTTGCCGACTGGAGGAGTAAGAGATCGAAAGTAGGAAATTAGAAGAGAATGGTAGCAAAATTACACCCTTTACTGTGCCAATTTCCTCTTATAAGCCAAAAACGGCCCATTATGTTTAATATTTTGAGTCTCAATGGGAGAGGAAAAGAGCAGAGATGCCGAGTGGGCCGCATGGAAGAGTCAGCAGCGGCCAACGGTATCATCAACATAATACCCTACCATCTGCTTCCTGTAAAAGCCCAGGCTAAATTTGTCTTGTGTTGTACACATGGTAGTCCAGCAGCAAAAAGCAGAAAGACGCTGAGTGGGCAACGTGAACACCGGGGAGTACATTAACATAAAACTATGCCAACTGTTACGCCAACTGCCTAGTTCAAACAAAAAAAAAGCCATTCTAAAAATGTCTGCTGACATGGCTACGTGTTATTCTGTGTTTGGGAAGAGCAGCTGAGAGTCAAACGACGCCTCTGTGCAAAGGAGTCAGCCCACATCAGGAAAATCTCTGGCTTCACTTGCAGGGCTAAAGAGGGAGAGTGGAGGAATACACTGCTGCCTGACAGGGCCAGCAAATGTGAATCACTATGAAGAGGATGATGCAAACCAGCACGTATCCCAAACTGAGCGCTAAGGGCAGATTGGAGGATTGGTGAGTGCGTTAAAGCACAAAATAAAGCCCCCAGCTGTACCATTTCGGGAACGCCAGTGTGCCTTCAAACCTGTTAAAGTATTGTTTGGGTTGTTGTAAAGCCAAATGTGTGTATGGTCATTATTATCCCACCAATATCTCTAAAATATTTCTGAGGGGGGATGCTCAGTTGGGTTATGAGTAAAACACCACCATGCAGAGATCAGGCTTTAGTTCTTCAGCAGCTGTGGCTCCAGTTCTTCATGTGTTTTAACAAACAAAGCCCACAAAGGATCACGTCCTTGTTAATGAACTGCTGACTTCTCTTAGGTGGTTGTCGTGGCTCCTCTGCAAATGGGGGATGAGAGGCAGACAGTATAAACCTCAACATGCACAACATATTGATTTTGCCACATAATGATTTTCTATTTTTGGGGCACTTGCTCTCACACAAACAACTTTTATTTCAGAGGGAACAGAGATGGACATTATGGTGTTTAATTAGTCTAAGAACCTGCACACATAAAAACCACCAATGTTACTGTAAAAAAAAGTGCTCCAAAGGAGGACTTGGACCTTGGTTAAATTTGAAGAACTGTCACAGCATAACTGTGGCTTGTTACATGGCTTTGTTGAATACTTGACCCTGATTGGTCAATCAGGTCTGTTATATTTGTATAACAGATGCTTGCTATGATTAAACAGACTTTTGTTAGGGACGCGGTTCAGACCTGGTTCATTCATTGGCTTCAAGGTTCACATCCTGTCATATCAAAGAAGGAAGTCCGGTGTGTGTATCATCCGTTCACTGTGCTTTGTGAAAAGGGGAGGCGACAGACTGATGACGGCATGTTTTCAATGCATTAATCAATGTCACAGTTTCAGGCACGTCTGCTGGTTTGGGAGTTTATTCTTTGAGGACAGAGCTTGTAGCCAACTACTGCAAGAACTGTGGCCCTGTATGCCAACCACGGCCCGGGTCCAAAACAGCAAACAGCTTACGTTAACAATATGTTACTATGCAAGCAGTTCCAACTGCCGAATCAAACAGACTGTTTTTTTAGTGGAAGACATGAAAATAATTTTTAAATCAATAAAACATTTAAATCAATATGTTGGTTCATATAATGGATTTTGTTTGGTATATAGTCATGTAGTAAGTGTGATAATGTCCAGTTAGCCGGTCATTATTGACAATGACGTTATCCGTTACATATGCTTGCAGTAGGCTGTAAGGGTGCTCCACTTGCACTTTAGTATCACCTTTTTTGTTCTGTTAATTCCAGGTAAACATTGAGCTACAACAATTTTTTTGAACATGGAGGTGAAAAGTGTTCTACTGGCAACAAATTAATCAAACAGGCTGGGAGATAAATGAATTATCTTGCTTACCAGAGGAAAAGAATTTTCTCAAAGAGAACTACTTTTATCTGGGCCTCCTTACTGTTGAGGCTGTTTGTCAAAGGGAAACTGTAAACTAAGATGCACACTTTACTTTACTTTCCCACCACAGCTACTTCTTACATCATGTAGCCTGCAGTTATGTTTCTGTGTTGTTTGGTATTGTGCACTTATGAATACTAGGCCTGTTGATTGATAGTAAGTAGTATGAGGGCTGTGCAAAATGCAACAGAGTGGCCAGCAACTGATCGAGTCACAGACAGATGTAAGTGGTTAATAAGAGGACTGACACAAACATTCTTTGCATGGTGACTCAAATGGCTAGATTAGCAACCCAGTGGACCTCTAACTGACTTAGCTTGTCTTGTCTCTCTTCCAGGAGATAACACTAATTCAAGCTGGCAGAGGTGGGCCAGAATTTCCGTCTCCTGCAAGGGCTCACAATTTAAAAGAGCATTTTATTTTTTTTTATTTTTTTTTAAATAATTCTCTTATTGAGAGACTGATCATTTTGTTTCTTCAGTGTGGCCAAGGAACCCTGCACAGTTAACTACAAATTGGCTGTGCCAACTTACGTAACAGCTAGAACAAAAATCACTTTTACTATCGAACAGCTTGTAAGAGCTTTTTGTCCCTTCACTGCCTTCCAAGTTTACAGTGGAATTAGAAAATTGCTTGACAAAGTGGGACTCAACAGCCTCCAGGAATAATCAATTAGCTGAAATACAGTAGGCAATTTACATCTGAAGTTTTAAATTCACATAAAACAATTTAAATAAAAAATATAATTTACAGTCACTGAAAAAAATCGTCCTCATTTGCTTGTGCAGCATAGCATGCCCTTTTCTTTTCAATTGTAAAGCGGTGCATTTCAACATCCTACACTCTCAGCAATGTAATTGGTGAGAAAAAGGCAACAGAAACACTACAAAATCATTTAAATATTCTACATTTTTCCTTTAAGCAAAGCCTAAAGACTAAAATAAAAAGGGAAACAGTTCCGCTAATTGACTTTATATTTAGATAGCCGTCATATGAATCACACTGTGCACACATCAGTGAGATCTTGGCTCAGTGAAGCAAACTTTTATCTGTCTTGCAAGATTGATAAACTGCTTTGAATTGCACAGCCAAGATTACTCATGTGGGCTGCAATCAGCTCACAGTCTACAATAGGCATGTTGAGGGCTAAATTATCATTCTCGCTTCTTATTCACATATCCTTGCAAGACAGGAAAGCAAATTTTGCCAAGAGTTTGCAGATGGGCATCTCTTCCAGTGTGACTGACAGAGAGGAGACAATTTTCTAAAACCAAATGCACAAAAATGGAGGCAAGACTGAAATTCCCACAGAAACTAATGTATTTAAAATATAAATTCAAAAACATTTTTTAAATGCTATCATAACTTGAAGAAAATCAACCTAATCACTAGAGCCGCAACAATTAATCAAATAACCAATCAATAGAAAATTAATCGCCTACTATTTTGATAATCGATTGATTGTTTCAGTCATTTCTCAAATTAAAAAAGTAAAAAGAGCTGCTGGTTTAGTGTCTTAAATGAGAGTATTTGCTGTTTTTTTGTGTCATTTCTGAAAATAAATAAGGAGTCTCACTGTTTGGGGCCGGTGTTTGGGCAAAAGAAGCAACGTGAAGACAGGACATTTGGCTCTGGGAAACTGAGATGAGCATTTTCAGCACTTTTCTGACATTTCATGGAACAACAACTCAGATTTATCGATAATTGTTAGTTGCAACCCTACTAATCACTAAATAGATAAAGCTTAAGAGATTTTTATTGTTTAAAATTGCATGTGCTAAGTGTTGTTGAAGAGAAGAGAGAAGAAGAAGAGAGAGAGAGAGGCAGGCAAGTTCAAAGGCCTTGGAGTTTGGAGCATACTGGCAGCACACTATTAAGTCAGAATAACCTGAGCTCGACCTTGTCAGACCGATATTAAACCAAGGGAGCGTGCAAAGTTGGAAAGGCAGGTTGGGTACAGCATGCTTAACTATTCACACAAAGGGAAAACAGATTTTTTTTTCAGAGGTTCTTGCTTTGATCTAAAAGAGGTAACAGTAATCCACATCCTCAGCAGTTTGCCACCTCCCCTGTAGCTCAACAACTTTCTTAACTACCACACCATTGCTGCTTATCAGTGTCACCAGATGCCAATAAGTCTGCTCCATATTCTCTCACTGACTGGCTCTTTTCTTGCACATTGTACAGTTTATATTTTCCAGTTGGTTTTTTAATAAGTCTAAGTGGATGGTTTAGCACATGCATTAGCTGGAGATTTGCTGGTTTGCTTTGGACACTTTAGGGAAGCAAGTGATTTGCACAAAGAGACAAAGAGAGAGAGAACGGGAGAGGGACTACGACATGGAGGGAGGAAGAGCACAGGAGCGAATGAGAGACAGATGGGGGACAAAGCTAAATGGATCCAGCTCATCCACGCTGGCTTTGACAAATGGCATGGTGACAGAGAGAGATGTCTGAGATACACACACACACACTCTCTTTAATGCAGACTACAGAACTCAAACGCATCAATGATCAGGTGTCAGTGACAAACGGTATAAATCAAAACTATATTCAGTCAGAACAGTAAAGCAGATTCAGCTGGCAAGTAATTGAGAGCAGAGTGACACGCACACACACATATATAAACATAGCCCAGCTCCTTCACTGCTTCTCACCGGGCTTGCAGACAAAAGTGAAGTGTGGCTTGATTAGGTAGCCTCAGAATGTGCTACAAATGTTCTCCAGCCTATTCAACAATCTAAAAAACATCAAAGTTCTTTCAACATTTCTTATCAAATACAAACATTTGTTTCTCGACCACAGGGTGATGTTTACTAAACTAATTTTAAATAAAACGGAAATAAGATGCTGTAGGCCCATTTAAACTAATGTTAAACTAACTTTAAAGCAAAACCTTAGCCAGTCAATAGGCCTACATGTAATACGTTACTAAATATATGACTCATTCTCATCCACTGAATACTAAAATAGCCCACATACAGAATTACTTAGGCTACTAATTAACTCATTAAGTGACCTAATGAGTAATTAGCCTGCTCATTCATACAACGGCACGATTTAAGCGCAAAACAAGGACTGAGAAAAACGAGCCAACCACACATCACAGACAGCCGAATATGGTTATACAGCCAACGTTAGCAGACATTATAACTTATAATGAACGACACTTGTGTAGCTAATTAGCTAATAACATAAATGAAGCTACCAGGTAAGGCACTGTAGGCGTTGGGGTTCTCAGCTTCATTCAGGTAAACATGGCAGCTACACTTTCCTTCAACATTTCCACTGGTAGAACCACATCACAACCACAGCAGTTTAACTTTATATTAAAGTCCAGTTTCGAGGTCATGGTGGCAGACGTTGGGCCTCCGAACGTTTCAAACGTTCAGTTAAAATTCTAAACGGTTGTGACGTTGAGCACAAACAAGCCTGTCTATAAACGAATGTTCTGTTTTCAAAATATTTCCTTGAATAATTGCGAGTTCAATTTCAATCCCACTGTTCGCCTCGTATCACTTCGCCTCTGTGTAGGCTATTTTTTCTGACTTCTCATCAGCAGTACCTGTCAGTAGGCTTATGGTCATTAGGCACAGCTGCAGCAAATATTTTTAATTAATCACGTGCACACGCGAACCGTATTTGGCCGTTAATCCAAAATCGCCGTTAATAACGTCACATATAAGAACCACGAGCAGCAGCCCTTTGATAATAGTAGTAAGCTGTTAAAATAGTGTTAGCAAGGGCAGGCTTACAACTGAAGAGCATTACACAGTAGGCCTAAGTAATTACTCATAAGTAATTAAAATGATTACTACAAAAAAAAGTTTTGGTTTAATTTTTTTTTTTTCGCATAAAGAAAGAAAAAAAAAAAACTAGATGATGTGAAACAATTAAAATTAACTGAAATGTGAAATTTATAAACAAACAAAAAAAACAAT
>JAPZDX010000021.1:18333855-18346012 GCA_029783625.1 Naso annulatus
CTAAGCTATGAAGGTAAACACAGTAAACATTGTACCTTCTAAATATCAACATTTTAGCTTTGTCATCAGGAGCATGTTAGCATGATGATGTTAGCATTTAGCTCACCACGCACATCCTGCATTTAATTTAGAGTTTATTTCCTTCTTGAACTTCCTCACATCACATGAGCTGGGCTTAAACACAACACAACACAACACACACAACTGGCATCAATTTCACGTGGCCGCTGGAAAAAATGAGCAGGACCTGTTCTGTTAAAACACTTAAACTTCTTTCTTTTGCATATGTGTCTCTCAACACAACCAACAGGTCTCGCTTCTATTCTTAATTCCAGTCCACACTCCCTGCTCGACACAATGAGACATCAGAATAATTTGTCTGACGAGTAGGGAGGCACACGGCCCTCCGCCCCGTGATGATACTACTGAAAT
This sequence comes from Naso annulatus, assembly GCA_029783625.1. Lineage (NCBI taxonomy): Eukaryota > Metazoa > Chordata > Actinopteri > Acanthuriformes > Acanthuridae > Naso > Naso annulatus. Next base: position 18,334,288 of record JAPZDX010000021.1, read on the forward strand.
ATGCAGCGTTTGTGGCAGCAGCTACACCTGTGACTCACCTGTGCATGTCCGCACCCCTGAGATATCCCTCACCCCTCGCCCCCGCCTCCAAACCCATTCTGCACACACACACACACACCCACACACACACACACACACACACACACACAGGCAATACCAAAATCACACCAGGACCAAGTGTGCAGTGTTCACTAAAATAACACAATCTTTTCCGACACAGAACCTCATGGGAGGGTGAGCTGAGTTGACATTTGCAGACACAATGGCTGTGTGTTTTCCTGTGCAGTGTGCCGTCTGTATGAGCATGTGCAACTGTATACATGGACATGTTGTACTGTGGACGTGTATGTATGCTGTATGCATGCACATATTTAACACTCCCGTGCATGAATGTGATCATGTTTCCATGTGTTTGTGCATGCAAATTAAAATCCAATGTAATGTCATTACTGCGTTGCGGCTGTCGGCAGAAATTTGGTGTGAGAGGTAGAAATGTAATTAGCCAGAACACAGCTAACTGAATGCGTACAGCATAACAGTGGCAATGCTAATTCAATGAAACGCTTTCTATTCGTGAGCTAATGCTTTCAACCTGCCATCGACTTAAAGAAGGGAAGGAAGACAGAAAGAGAAAAGATTGCAGAAAAACTGGAATTACAAAATGCTAACAAAGAAATATTAGCAGTGGTACTAAAACACAAACACTTAAAAAACAAAACATTACTATGAGAAGCTAACTGATGAACTCAATACAACCTAAACTCTGTCGGTTTCTTGATTTCATCTTAAATGTACCATATCTTTCCTACTTACATGCTTTTTTTCTGGGTGTAAAGGGCAATGCACATTGCCAGAGTATGAGGTGCCTGTTGCCTTGACATGTATTACTGCAAATTGATGTTGTGGCAACATGTACCATAGTCCTATTTCCCAGTGCCGACACGCTACATCACTCCACAAAAGCAGCAATTTTATTGAATTCAGTCCCTGAATTGGCCCATCTCAGCTACTATAGTTTCATGACCTCTTCTCTCTGTATTTCACACTGTGTGTGTGCTACAGGCTGGTGTGTGTTGCACTTTTTTAAGGGGCTGTTATGTGTTTCGTGGTTTGGATCAGTAGTTTACATATTGCAGGACTTTAAAGGGCAAATTAAGGTTTCAGCGTTAATTAATAGTAGATGTTGGGTCAACAGGTAAAGAAAATGAAAACCCTTTTTGTACAAGGCACCAGCTTTAATGAGTTATTAGTAGGACAGATTATATTTAATAAAGTAGTTCTTTTTTTTTTTCTTTAATAAAAAGAGAGTAGTACTAATTATACTGTGTTGGAAAATTCTGTCTGTGCAATGACTTGTGAGAGTTTCCAGCCCCTGAACACCAGCAGATTTTTAATATCTAACTGTGAGGTGCTATTTCTAGCTTTTTTTGCATTTCAAAGTATGAAAGGAATCTATGAAGATTTTGCTGCGACTGTGGTAGACTTTAATTTAGTCTGTGGCAGCACAGGATGGGGTAAATATGACTAATAAAATAGGGCCAAACAACAGTTAAAAAACAAAAGCAAATGTGACCAGGGTCAACATTACTTTTAACGTTTTTGTTCTTGAAAGTGCTGTTTTTTTGTCTTAAACATGGAGAGAATTTATTTATTTTTAATAATCATCTTAACATCTAGCTCATTCAAAATTGTTGACAACAAGAGACTTTTGCATTTGTTAATAACAACTTAATTAGTCCATGTGGCATGTCTCTGATTCTTGTATTCCCCCACCTACAGCACACAGAAACAGTCCCTGACATGCTTATTTGTTACGGATCTTAAGAAACATGAATTACAGCCAAACAATCTGCACTTTAAGAGCTCAGTCTCTGTGTCCTTTCATGTCCAACTGTAGAAAAACCACAACAGCACTCTGCCAAAACATCAAACAGTGTGTCGTTGTCTATACAGCTTACTTAAAGAGCTCAGGGAGCATGTCTCTGCTTTCTAATGGGCTCTAATGGGTGGATAAACACTACAAGACGTCTTGCAGATTCCTTGATCTAATTAAGAGGAGTGAGAATTTCCATTCCAGCCAAATTTTCTACATAGGGGGGCTGTGAAAAAACATGAGGGAATTGCGTTGAATATCCGCTACGGTCGTGGAAGTTTATGTGGGACGGCTTAATTAGGGCTAAATCGCTAATCTTACAACAACAAAAAAAAATCTGTGGTGTTTTTCCGCTCTCCGACATTTGAGAAAACAACAGAAGGCAGGGCAAGAAGAGTAAAATAAATGTGAAACAACTTTAAAAGAAATAATTACCAGGCACAGTACAAAGAGTTGATACAGAGAGATATGCTCTGTATCAAAGGGACATTTCTTGTGTTGCGAAAATGTTAAAAATTGATCGATACAACTAAGAACTGGGGTAAAGCTGGAGAGGCGTCTGTGTAACGGCACAAGAGAGGCAGGCAGAGAAAGAAAAAGGTCGAGCATGGCGAAAGAGGAGTTAACAAATTCAGACAGCCATAAGAAAACAAAAAGATAGAGTGGTGAGAGGGTGATTGAAAAGGTGAACGTAAAATGAGAACAACAGTAGAACAGACAGGAAGGTGCAGAGAGAAAGAGAGCTGGACTGATTTACAAACTCAGGTGTCCTTTCTCAAGTACACGCTTTGCGGCAAGCAGGCTGCCTCCTCGCCAGAGACAGAATGGCCTGTGTGTGTGTGCAAACACTCTGGAGAGTCTCCCTTACATACACAGCCCTATAAATACACACGGTCCTATAAATACACACACACACAGACCTGAGTAAATCAGAGTGATTTAAGGCGGTCCTCTCTTGCAACCTTAGTTTTTATTAGGCAGTGAAGAACACAGCAATGTGGTAATGGCCAAGTTTGCATAAAGAAGCTCCTTACAACCCTAAAACATCCCTTTACAATGTTTACTATTGCCTGTCTTAGTTATTTTAATACTGGAAGAGGAGAGGGGGTGGGAGATTTACTTTACAACTTTTGTTCCCCACAAACAAATTAAAACTAGGTAATTATAGAAAACAAAACAGGCTGCAGCCAGGTGTAACACAGGGCCAATGCAAGCAAAGCACTTCTGCTGTCTCTGCCATCAATCCCACACCACAGCTCAGCATCCCTGCACCCACACATGCAACTTTAATGAAGGCCATGGGGCTGCAATGAATTGGACCCTAAAAGTTTGCAACTCTGAGATTAGAGAGGTAAAAGTTTGTAAATGTGAATTTCCTTGTATTCTTTGACACCTACATGCAGCTCTCTGTGAACAAAGTCATTCTGTGGTTCTTTGAAAGTGTGAAACGCCGGCGTGTTCAGATACAATAACAGTGCAGAACACCCACACAGATGGCACTCTAAATCCTATTTAGACTATAACCAAATACATTTTCCAACCGTGATGCGTAAGCCTGAACCATCCCACTTCATCTTGTCTACCTTTATCTCAACAGACAGTCTCATTTATATTTGTTTGCATATTTATGCCCAGTGTGACAGAAAGGTAGAGTTGGAAAGGTGTAGGAACGCAGGACCCACACGGTAAATTTCATCTCGCCTCTATATTCCTTTTGATACTGCTGATAATGTTATGTGGGAACTCAAAAGTCAAGCCAGTCTTTTTGAGTTCTGAGGCAGTGGATATATATCAAAATCATTTAAAGAGACCATAAAACAAAAGAATTATTGTTGCTCTACAATTGAGTTTTTGACGAGGAGGAGGAGGAGTGATGGAAAGACGAAAAAACATGAACAACAGTACCGCAGTGATCCAACTCTCATTTCCTTTCCTTCTGGCCAGAAAGTATCATCAAGTGTTTGCAGACAAGGTGTGTACAGCAGAGTCTCCCACAGCAACTTTAGGCACTTTGCTGCATAAATCTGCAACAAAGAATCAAACGAGGGATAAAACTGCAGCCTGAGTCTGCTGTCTCAAGGCTATAGCATTTGTTTACTTTGAACTCGCTGGTTTTCATCAATACACAACCCCCTAAGGAAGTGAGCCTCTTGTCTGGCCTGTAGCAGCCCTGCTTTCCCCTCCCTCTCATCATCTAGACTTTGTTGTAGTCGTCGATCTTCATCTCCCCTCTATTCCCTGCCTCTCCTCACCATTTCCTTACACATCTTTCCCAATTTTCAAGCCGCCGTCTCACTCTCCACCTCACCTTGCTCGGATTTTTACGTGAAATTTAACATTTGTGATGCAGGGAGGACATTTAAGCTCAGGAGATGCAGTAGTTCAGTAGTAAGTTTGAAACACAACTGCAGAGTAATTCCACAGACATCAGAACAGGAGAGGGCAGAAACGAACAAAACAAGTAAATATGTTTAGGGGTCAGAATTAATACTGTGAATTAATAGACTGGGCTGGAGGTACAGGAGGGGACACAAAAAACAGATTATACATAAAAGTGCATTGTTGTCTGTTGTAGCTATAGTGAATGACTTCTATGTAGACACAGGATAATTGATTAAAAGCTATCAAAGACCTGAAAAATAGGGATGAGCTTTGCTTGTCAGCATTTAACAGGTTTAGCTGCTGTTTGTTGCTGATGTGTGTTTAGTCCTTGAAATTTAGTAATTTTTTTTTTTACCTTTTAGTGAATGTTGATGTTGATTAAATAAATGCTGTTAGCTGTGTCCAGGAAGCATAAACATAGTGACCAAGTTTGCTCTCTTTCCTTCTCTTGTTTCTGCCCCTTCCATTTCACTTCTTCTTCGTCTGTCCTTTCTTCTTTTCCCTTCTTAACTATTTCTTCGTTATATAACTTGGTGTTTAAGTATGCCGGCGGCAAGCAGGGCTGAGTAGATCCTGACAGTTGGAGGATGAATCGTACACTGCTGTGGTCTGAAGACCACATAGAGAGAGACAGAGATAAAGAGGTGAGGGAAGCTTCATTTTTTTGGTTTGTTTTTTTGCGTGATGATAGTTGGCGAGCGCATTGGCTTGAGATGATGTGGATGAAGAGAACAAAAGTTGATTTACGTAGCTCCAGCTGTCAATCCAGCCCACACTGCAGCAAACTGCCAAGCAGCTGGCTGGATGTCACTTCCTGGACCTTCCTGCTTGAGGCACTCACTGAGAGGCAGGACACTAATGTGATGCAGTGCACAGTTAATCGACCCACAAAGCCACCAATCTTCACTGCTGTCACTGTATTACTGCAAAATTATCTACATTAGGCTGATGTTATATTGAATAACAGCAGCCAGGCACGGTAACCTGCTGCAGCTCACAAGTATCAAACAAGGGTGTGTGTGTTTAATTTGATAAATATTTTGAGTTACATCAACACAGACAGGTCTTCTCTGACGCATATCAATGTAGCTGAAGGCCTGACTGTGTTACAATGTCTGAGACTGAGTCAATGCTTGCCTATTTTCCCAAATAAGTTTGGAAAAGAAAACTAACTCATTTAAAGCAACAGTCCAGGGGAAAAACTGTGCATCTTATGACCCTATACATAGCTCATAAAACATCACATGCACTTTTATCACTGGTGCAAACTTGATGACTGTGATACAGAGGCTTGTGCTATGAAGCAAGTTCGACATAGCCAGGATTCAACCCAGGTTTTCCCAGTTTGGACATGAGCATGTTTACATTGAAGGGACACTGTTTACTGCATATTACCAATCACAAACATAGACAAGTCTACTGACAGCAGAGTCTTTTTTTTTTAAAACAAATGAAGAACGGAAAGTAAAATAAAACTAAAGAAATACAAAGAACTTCGACACATAATCCAAGCTAAAAAGCAACACAACTGCAGCTGCCAGAAGCAGGAAGGACAGCTGGCAAAAATACACAAAATGTGTGAACAGGTAAAGCCTTTAATATCACAGCTAAGGTAATAAAAGGAAAGAACATCCATGAGAAGGGTGCTGGATCACAAAATACCTGGAAGAGTTAAAAGAAAGAGTCTACGCACTGAGGAGCTCCTGTCTGAGGAACTTTTACTTACTGCTCCATGAAGTTTTGAACACAAAGCTACCTCCGATAGCTATTATAAATTACATCACTTCCCCATCATCAAGGCAAAAGTAGATCTGTCTAATTCATTTGTGTATTCTGTTATTCATTCATTCATACTGTACCGGTACAACACGTACACGGCTCCAGCGCTTCGATTAGTTTTTACAACATACTGTTCCAGACACGAGTCATTCTCTCCGACAAAAATCTATTCTCTCATCCAAAAAATCGTGAGTTACAGAGAAAGGAGGTTGCTGGTCTGCAAGTTCACCAAAAGCATCTCTCACAACCCCAGGGTTCAACCTGAAATCACATCACTAACTGCATATCCTGCTTTGTGGTACACGCCTCAGTCCTCCCAGCAGCTTTGTTATACTATAATATTATTAGAAGAAACTGATTTGTTACTGTTGGTGCACACGAATAATAATTATTTCATGTATCTTGTCTGATGCAAATAATCCAGATTTGAAGCACTTCAAAGACACGGTGTAGCCCTATTCCCCGCTGAGCACCTGGAGAGAGCAGGACCGATGTGGCAAATACTGTAGAATGAAAATGCAAATGAGTCCGTCCTGTCCTCTGATGACTTTTAGTAGCTTTTGGAACAGCCAGCCACCATTGTTCCTTGCAATTCAACTACAAATATTGAGCCGTTACTGAGTGAGAGGCTGATATTTTCTCCACTTGAAGAATTGAACTAAAAACCTGTGGTCATGAACTCACGTTTAGCCAGTGATGTACAGCTATTTTTGCCCAACTTAACTCTGAACAACAGAACAACAGAGGAAAAGTTGGAGGTGAGTGATACATCACAGACAGCTTACATTAGATTTTTTTGTTACAACTATTTTTAATTGCCTAAATGTAGCTGATGTTGGTAGTTATTGTGTGTATCTTGCAGGCACACAACTGACTGACAGCCAATTACATGTTGCCTGGCAACAGCAAGATGACTGTAGGGGGCTAAAAGTGTTGCGGTCCACTGCTGTTCTGAGGCGTCCAATATGCATCGCCTGAGAGTGAAGCTGCTGAACTTGGGTTTGATCACAATTGAAGTCACTACCTCTGATTGTCAATGTTGAGAAGTTGATAGCCTCGGGATTTCAAATCCGTCCCAGAGTGAAAAAAGCAGGCTGGCAAGTCTGTATGCCAGTGCCATGCTGTGGCCAGGAGGCCTAATGAGGTTTCTTGAGCAGCTCTGATGGGCATAGATGCTGAGAGTCTGGCATTGCTCATCAACCACCATCCCCAACAGGTATGTGTGCATGCACGTACGCATTTGTGTGTGTGTGTGTGAGTGTGTGTGTAATCACGGCGAAACTCATCGACCACCAGCCTGTGCCAGTATGCTTGGTGAACACTGCCCAGAACCATAAGCAGGAGGAGTGTGATGGAAAAAGGAAAGTAAGTGAACAAGTAAAAAGAGGAAAGGAAATAAGAAAGGAGGAACAGAGAGATGGGGGAGGAGCGGGGTGGAGGAAAATGTGACAAAAAAGAGAGAGGAAAGACAAATAGCATAACAAGGAGAAAAGCCTGTGTCAAACCAATAAGAGGAGGGGATGAGATGCCAGTAATGATGAGGTAAAACAACAAAGGGAGAGAGGAGAGGAGGAGAGGACAGAAAGAGGGTAGATCGTCAGATGGATGAGGAGAACAACGAGGTGAAATAGAGAGATAATTAGAAAGTTTGAGTCAGGGATACAGAGAAAAGCAGAGAGATGCTAAGTGTCAGAAAGATAACATCAATACACTGAAAGAAAGAAAAACTGTTGGAGTCACTTCGACAGAAAGCGACATGGTGGAGAAAGACATTAACTATTCAGGAGCAACTAATGTGTCAAGAACATCAGCGTCAAGAGCCTCATTACTATTTAAAGAAAGAATAGATATTTTTCCAATGACATCAAGTATCAGTCATGAAGTGAATTTTATTCTGTCTATTTTGTAAACACTGACCTTAAATTAAAAGTTCGAAAAAATTAAAAAATACACATCAACCTCTCTGTTGGTAAAACACGTCATATGAAGTTACATAAAGTTTATGTTTTCTTTTTTTTAACCAAAAGCCTCTATTTGACTTTCCTCTATTTTTGTTCCTATATTTTTTTCTAGTTCAGAATTGTGAGGGAATTACATGCTGCTGCTCATTTTCTCTCAGAGGGATTGGCTGCCCGATTTAGGTCATAAAACCGTCATTATCCACAACACAATTACCCATTAAGCCTCAAACAACCATGTATCCATGTCACCTTGAACACAAAAACTGCCAAATGCAATCCATTCACCTTTACAGGGGAAAAACAGGCAAATGTGCCCATATTCATGCTCAAATCTACTCTAGTCGTTCCTAGTTTGTCTGCCAGTGTGTGTTAACCCTGTGACAGACGGGCACTCGGTCCAGGTGTAACCTTCCTCTCGCCCAAAGTGTGCTGGGAGACGATCCAGCCCCCCACGACCCTGAACAGGTTTCATGGTTTAGTTAATGAATAGATGGTTTCGTGTGTTCTGCCTCGAACAAAAGCCCTGGATTCACCTGATTTTAGCTTCACTGTAGCAAATGAGGTTAATTACCCCTCCTTCAACTGCACGTCATCTGTAACTGCATTGATTGCTACACCAGGCTGCTCCCCCAGGTGTCAACATGGTCCCCGCTGGTGCTGTCTAATTATTGCAGAAGCTGTGATCTATGCTCAGCATTAGTCTCTTCCTAATACGTTCCTGTAAGCTGTCAGTACTGCTCACCATGTGCATACAGCTATTACTTCGGATTATTCTGTACTGCTTCATCAGTGCAAACCTACCATCACCATTCATTTCAGAAATGTCAGAGATAATCACCTAATACCAGAAATTTAGGCAAATCTTAATCTAGTCTTCAAATTGTGTTGACAGCATTGCTTTACCGAGGGTTATCCTCGCACTGAGGAACCCTTGCCACACCTAGAGCTGCAGCTCTAGCAGCTCTTTGTCTGAGTCCATTCCCTTGGCTTGATTCTTATCTTCTCGCTGAGACCTGGCAGAAAATCTGGGATGATTCCACCTTAATCGGGCTACCACTGTTGGCTTCTCCTTCCTCCATAAGTCTCACCCTCAAGGCTGCGGGGGCGGGAAAGCTGTACTGTCCTCCCTGTATGTCCGAGGCTTTCACTGCAGCCCATAACCTGCCTGCATGCATGCCCATTAATCACTGGTTTAACATTTCATTGCATTGCTCTGAAACAAAAATGTTTAACTTTGGCTTTTCGGTGTCTTTTCCATCTTTGTCATATACTTGTCTTGTTTAGGCTCTCTGTCAATGACAGAAAAAATATATACATTTAAGCTCACTGTCACCTTCCACCATCCAAACACATCTCAAGAACTGCTAACTTTTTACTCTCGAGATGTCCTCTGGGTAGAATATGTACTTCAAGTGAAACCTCTCTTGACTCCTGGCAACACTCACAATGAAATGTCCAACTCCTCCAAAGCGCTTCTGCCTGAACATCGCACCCATTCTTTTGCAGTAAGCAATGGTTCAAGAGCCTAAAAAACCCCTAAGGATTTTTGTACTTGTACAAAACAAACAGCACCCCTCTACACTTGTCCTCAATTAGAAAAATATGACGCTGGGTTTGGAAGTCGGCAAAATGCAGAAGGTGTCATCATATTATTGTAAGGTAAGAAGGTGTTTGTACCCAGTGAAGGCTTTTCTCATTAAAAAATAAAGTAAAAAAAGTAAATTAAACAGTTTTTGGTTTTTACAAATAAGAAATGTATTAACTAGAGAAAGAACAACTCTTTTACAAATGTTTTATATTATCTTAAAAAGGAATATAACACATTTTATACATAATATATATATATATATAAAATGTGTTATATTAATCTTTGACAACAGGCTGACAACAGGCTCACTGGAGGGCAGCTGTTAGACTTGGTTTAGGGTATGGCTGTGTGATTATGAAGCTGTGAGATGGCAGTGTCAGTGGGTGATTTTGAAACTGTTTACCCTGTGCTGTAGTATACTTGCAAATTTCCAAATGATCAACAATACAAGGTTGTGTGTGCACCGCTTGTGGACAAACAAATGGTGGAGCCTCAGAGACAGCAGTGAAGTATAGGAGCTTGACAGCTTGAGTTTAATAGGATGGACTGACAGCCTGACAGAGAGGAAAACAATGAAGACTGTGGTTATGACAGTGTGGTAAGGACTGTCACAGTGATACATCATGTGGGAGAACTCAAGACTTGTAGCAGAAGTGGTGCTTGTGTGTGAGTGTAAACATCTTCACACAGAGGTGTACATCTGCGTATACAGTCTGTGCGTGTGTGTGTGAGAGAGAGTGCAGTGGGGTTTGCAACATAATGGTGAGCACTGATTGAACACGAGCCTGATGGAAGCCAATACTCGGCACACAGAAGCACCGACTGATTACAAATACTCATACACATCCATGCAATTATGTGCTCATACTTTGGCAACTACACATGGAAGTATGCATTAAAGCTTAATACCAACACACATGGTTCTCACTAACAAAAGCACACACACATGTGCACACACCACTGTCCTCCTGTCAGTTAACTTGGCACAGCTGATAAGCTGCTTTCCTGCTTTCTCATCTTGTTTCGTGTGACAGCCCAGAAGAGCTAAAACAATACAGGAAATCTGAAAGGTGGGGATGAGGAATGAAAGAGGAAAGTAGAAGAGAAAAGAGAAGAAGTAGAGAGACATAAAAAGAAGAGGAAGAAGAAGAAAAAAAAAACAAGTTGATTTTTTCATCAGATGTCTGCCAGGCCTGATGATACTGTTACAGCTGCAACCTGTGTCATCACACTAAGAACAACTGACTTCCCCGCTGCACCCACACTCCGCTCAAGACGACAGACAGGAGAGGAGACAGAGAGAGAGAGAGAAAATTCCTCCATGATACATTTAAGCAGAATTTTTTTAATCAACATGCTTTGGCATCACTTTGATTGTAAGGAGTTAGACTTCCCTTTCTTCTATTCCGGTCGGGGTCAAAATAATTTTATTTTACCTGAGTTTATACAATCACCTAATGTTTGAGAAGTTGTTTTCCCTGTGAAACCAAGTTGTTTTCAAGCAGAAAATAAAGTTGTAGAATCTAGAATAGCAGTCTAAAGATATCATCAGGATATAGAGGTGAACATTTCGCTATCAAGCTATTTTTGTTTATTAACATTCTTGACACCTCAGTCGATAGTTAAATGATTAAGGACCCTATTTTTGTGCTTCGTTGGATAAAATGCAGTGACCTTTAAGTGGTGACCTCACTGATAAAACACTGGTTTACTCTTGGGTGAACTTGGTCTGTTTTTCTTCTTCATTATGCAGCTGTCAGTGTGCCATGACAGAGAACGCAGTGCCTTTTAACAAAATGTGATTAGCTGATTTGATTGGCTATAACTGTTGCCAACTTCTTACACACTCAAAATTAATTCTTCCCAATTCATCTGTGTCCCTGCTGCATCAGCACCTAAAGGTCATGAAATTACCAAGAACCTGTTTGTCACAACAGGGCGACCATGTCCTGTGAGTTCACATTGTAGGCCTGTGCAACAGCAATGGGCACCGTGCACCTTGATTCACAAAGACTCACAAAGCCTAGTTTGGTCAGTTAGCTCAGGACAAGTGATTACTTTTATTGACGGTAAAAACAAAAGACAATGTTGATATATTATTAGAGACCAATGACAAACTGTTTATTGGTATGACATATATAT
>JAPZDX010000021.1:18346582-18357743 GCA_029783625.1 Naso annulatus
TGCCAGTTTTTCGTTTTTTTTTAGAGATCTCTGCAACTTTAAAAAAAGCAAAACAAGAATATGAGATTGTGCATGAAAAGTTTTAGAATCTGGGTATTTTACCAAACTGAAACTGGATTTAACATGAAAGCTGTAATCAGAAGCCATTCCTCAGAAAAGAAATGATTAATTCAGTGCAAAAGACAGCATGCTTGGTTTCAGTGACTACAGCTTACTTTTATTAAATACAGCCTCCTGTATATTTTTACTTTAAATAGCCTTTGGTTACATTCATCCTATATTACATGAGGAATGTGTTACATATTTGCTTATTGCTTCTTGATATCTTACTTTTGGCTTCAAAGCTTGATATTGATTCATTCCACAGTACTGAGCTCCCCCAACAAAGACACTGACAGTATTACTGCGTTTGCAATTAAACAAGCAAGCCTCTTGGACACAGCTATTGACAAATGACAGTTAAACAGAGTGCAACTGTCAGAGTGCATGAAATACAGTGACAAATGTATCACGCTTGAAATCAGTCAACACACAGGTTTGAAGTCCATTAGTGGGTGCTTGTCACAGTTTACTTTAAAGGACAAGATGCATGGGCTATTATGTCATTTTCTGTTTCTTTGTGTGGGTGGACATAAATAAAAGATAGTAACAATGTACCCTCATTACTTGGGCAGTCCATCACATTATCTTTGTAAATAGAAATGCCAAAGCAGTTAAAGCCACTGACAAGAGATCCAGCTGTGTAGCAGCCATCCGTAGCAGTTGGTGGTTCTGATGATGCTTGACTAGGAAATGACGTCTTAATACACAACGTAAATGTTAACGCAGTATCTCCATTTTCTCTCCCTTTAGTACAAGGAGAAGGAGACAATTAACACCTCACGACTGCTGCGAAGACCACAGGGGTGTTATTCCTGTTGTTTATTCTCATGAATGTGACACAAACACCCATACACACAAACAGATCTGGCAAAGACTCTTCGATAATTTGAGGTTGCTGCAGAGATGTAGCCTACTGTGTCAGATTATCCAGAGCAGACCAAGCCTGGCAAAACCAAAAGACAGATGTTGCCACACCACATAACCAGAAATGATTTAGTGCAGCCATCTTCTTGAGCAAAGATTCACGGTAGAATTTTGTGTCCATTAGCACAAACTTTACAAGAATGAACTGAGCAGAATTGCTTTGCACAGTTCCTGGGAAGAATCCAGAAAGTCAGAATTTTTCCAAATGAGACATATTTTCCAAATGAGGTTGGACACGGAAAATGAGTTTGCAAAAGTTATTTTGTTCTAATTATGTGTTAATGAACTATTTTTGTTCTGAATAATTGAATCTTTTCTCATATAAAAGCCACGGAGATCATTAGCCTACATTCTACATCGGTATTGTCATTGTTTCTTCACTGTGTCCCATTTTTAGCCTGGTTATCGGCAGATACATTAAAAAGGCAGTATTCAAATTACTGCCCATTGCATAGCAGTTAGGGTGGCCACAGACCAACCAAAAACACTGGGAAGATTATCTGCAGAGAGACACAACACAGCAGCTGCAAATACAAATCTGAGTAAAACGAGAGCTGAATAATTTTCCAGTACCTGACAAACAAAAACTGTGCTCTATTCATCCAAACAGTGAGTAAAAATTAGACCGGTTATCTGCTGTGTCAACATGTCAAGGCATTGCATCTGGTTCAGAATAAAACACATCCATGTTTGAGCAGAAATTCAAAAGTCACGCAGCCAGAAGAGAGTATTCAACAAATCAATGTGATGCTCAAGAAATAGCTCATTAATCAAATAATTACGGCTTAAAATACACGATAAATGACAACACCTGTTATATAAGATACCTCACAATTAAATTAAGTAGGTAAATATCAAATCTCTCAGTAAATATCAAATCTCTTTCTTTCAAGGCCCATTGGAGTGGATCTGTCAACCGTCACTCCTGGTATGCATGTTGAATATTCTGCCTTTGAGACTTAGTTTGCAGAGCGCATATGTGCACACATGGGTTTGTATGTGAGGCTGTATTGCCTGTATGTTAATAGTCATTGCAGGTGCATGCACTGAAAAGTGCCATGTCTCATATCTCTGAGTACTTGAGAGCCTTGAAAGTTGGACACTGACTACCTGTTTGTCCATCTCTCTCCTTATTCATCAAACACGATGAGAAACTACAGCAAAGAGAACACAAAATGAGGAAAGAGACAGAGGGACAAAACAAATAGAGGACAATAAGGCATAAAAGAGAATAGATTTATGTGCATGCAACCCATTATACAGTATTGATGTAAGAAAAAGGATGAGGAAAGAGAGACAGAAAGAAAGAGATTCATTCTGTGATTAATTATCTTCATTGTGTCCCTGAAAAGCACCAAGGAAAGAGTACTGTGGGAACCGGAGGAATACACAGAGACACTGACTCACATTCACACGCTAGACAATCAAGCAGAGCAACAAAGGTTTATGAAAGTTTAAGCAGCAATGCTTTAGAAAGTTCATTAGTTTCCCCTGAAGTTCTGAGGACAAGGCCAGAATAACAGAAATGGCTAGCACACAGCGCTAACTGAGGAAGACCGCCTCCCAGTGTCTGATTGTATAAACACATTTACTTTGCACAGTCTGACTCCTGTTATCTCATTAGACCCACATCTGATTTTCAAGAGACTTCCACAGAGTTCGAAAAAGCTGTAAAATTTGGTACGTGAAGGCAAAAATAGCCCCAAGCACGGAGAGAAAATTTCCCACACTCATATAAACATGTAAGCAAACAGAAAACACTCAGACACACTTTGCTGACAGATAATGTAAGATGGCAGGTCTAGAGACTCCACTGGTTGCTGCGCCTCAAAGTAATGCTCATGCACATAACCCTCCATAAAGCCACACTTTGCCAGATACAATGTTAGTGAGTTTAAGCGGAGCTGGGAGGCGGGTTTGTTAGCTTTGGACATAGCTAAGTTATCTCTTTACCCCTGTTTCCTGTCTTTGTGCATAGTTGAGCTAATCAGCTGCTGGCAGTCGCTTTACATTGAGTCACACAGTCATGAAAAGTGATACACTGATCTGAACAAACCAGGATCGAGCAAAGAAATGTTGGCTTTCTGACCTTTCTGTCCAATGTACTGCTGCTTTCACATTAAAGAGGCCATATTATGCTCATTTTTTGGATTCATATTTTATTCTTGGTGACTACCAGAGCAGGTTTACATGCTTTGATGCTCAAAAAACTCATCTGTTTTCTCATACAGACGACTGCAGCAGCCCTGTTTTTTCCAGGATTTTCGCCTCTGTCCGAGACGCTCCGTTTTAGCTCCTGCTCGCCTCTGAAGGCTTACCCTGCTCTGATTGGCCAGTTCAAACACACACTGTACAGGTGAACCTACAGAGTTGCCCAGCACACTGTGACACACTAGTTGTCTGAGATTTGAAAAAACTGATGAGAGCAGAGTGTTCAAAGCCAGTAGAAACAGCCCACAGGGATTACTGCTACATACCCTTACCTCATTATTTCATACTTTGGCATCACTTAAAACAGCAATCCGACTTTGTAACATCATTTATGCATCATTTTGAAAGAGGCACAAAAGCATAATATGACCCCTTTGATCATTAGCACACATGGGCAAAATGAGACCTATATGGAAACTTTTTCTCTTTCAGACACAGTTATTTAGGCAGCGGACGTCACACAATCAGACTGGGTGTTAAGGGAAATTGCAGAGAGCAGAACATGATTGGAGACTTTTTCAGATTTTCTGGTACTACTATGCCATTTTTTGCTGCCAGCCACAGAGGTGAATCTATCCAGTGGAATGTTTATCATATTTCCTCCACTTTGCCTTCTTCACCTGGCTGGCTGCTTTGATTTTACTGGTCAGTGAGATTTTGTCACATTACGTAGCACCCAAACTTCAACTAGGCTGAACTCTGGGCGGTCAGCAAGCTTGCAGAGTGGTGCGCTGCACACACGCTTTGCTCAATGCAGTGAAAAGCCGATCTGATGCGGTGCAAGGCTTTGGAAAGAATGGCTTTCAGAGCACAGTGGTGCCGCTGTCGTGTTGTATCTGAAAGGCCCTTAAGTGGGAAGAGTTGCCTCGCACAGAGGGGGACAACATGAGAGGCCCTGACAATTTCAGATTTCATGTTGTCACTGAATATTCATTTGCAATATTTGTCAGTGAAATATTCCATCTTTGCAAGTGAGTGAGTGTATGTGTGTGTGTATGTGTGTGTGCATGCATGTGTCTTACAATTTTGCCTCTAGGCCATCCGGAATGTGCAGATTCCAAAAGAATAGCTCATCAATATTCATATGAGTTTATGCTTTCATTAATGTTGCAGCAAATTGTCTCAGATCAAACTCACAGCTAGTATCTTCGCCCACACGACTGCATCTCACAGACAGAGACAACGTGTGTGTGTGTGTGTGTGTGTGTGTGTCTGACGGAGAAGGAGAGTTATCAGAGGGGGATAGAGATGGAGAGAACAAAGAGAGGGCTAGAACTTCTACAGATGGCCTTATGTTTTCCAGCAGATGAAAAGGAGACTTTGAAAAAAGACGGAAAAAGATCATACAGATGAGGGTAGAAGGGGAGGAAAAAAGGGAGGAGGTCAAGAGAAGAAAGAGAGAAGAAACACTGAGTGGGAAGAGGAAGAGAGTTAAGTTCTAAAGGTATCTGTCCTACTTTGGTTTGACTAATGAACCCAAAGTGTCCTGAATCTGTCCCGAATCACCTGAGGCCCAGTTAGACCACCCGGTGCGGAGAGTGTGCGTCTGTGTTCCTGCTGCCGTGTGTGCAAGCCTGTGAGACATCTTGATGTGTGTCTGAGTGAGTGTTACACTGGGTGTGTGCCTGATTTAATATGCTCTCTACTGTATACTGAAGCTGTGTGTACGGGAGCTCAGTGCCCTGCATGAGTTTAATGAACCACTGTCCCTTCTAGTCATCTGGCTCCATACCAACATGTGTGAGCCAGCAACAGACACACACACATACACACACCTTGTTGCAGCATAACATCATTTGACATCAAATTGTCGAGTTGTACAACCTACAAGGGTAAATGTATGCCTCGGGTTGCCACGCAAAAATAGCGGGATGATCTAATGTCCAGGGAAAGGCGACAAATATACACTTACACACACAGCACAACCAAGAACTACAGGCGTTTGCTGATTATTAGCAATGCTGGTACAGCTGCCAGCTCCCAAGTTAAAATGTCTTATCAGCCATATTTGTCCCTGCTCTGCATCCTTTAAATAAACAATCCCCAGCGCCTTGACATGTTTCTGCATGTGTGTGTTCATGCTTCCTAATCTCTATCCGCTCGGCACTTCGTGCATGATTAGCCATGTTCAAAGAGGACGACTATGAGTTAATGAGAGTCGTATAATTGGCTTTCATGTGCTAGATGGGGATATCTAGCCGAGAGAGAGAAAGAATGAGAACATGTATCTCGTGCTTGAAACAAGATGCCAAAGTAAAAATCAGCAGAAGAAACAAATGGCACTGGCCTGGTTTTCAGTGTTTATATAGTGAATAAAGTCAACATAATAAATACACATTATCTGTGATCAGCTTTCTCCGTATTCTTTGTTATCTCTGGTCCTTGTTTACTGAGAAAACGAGGAACTTCAGCTATGATTTGTAAAAAATGGGTTTTTAAGTGTCTACTGTGATAAAGTTTGATTGCAAACAACAAGGAAAACAATAACTGAACATGGTGTCGGCTCTGCAACATTTACTAAAAAAGACAAAAACAAATGCTAACTTGTTTAGTTCAATCAGGAGACTGTTTTGAGGAAAAACCTTTCATTTTCATTGCAAGATAATTAAAAAAAAATCCTCTGGATATAATCAGTTTCGACAAATTTTAAAAACAAATCTTGGGATAAAATGAATTTTGTTGTACCCATCCAAATTTCAGCTTTACCAATATTACAGGTAAAGATGACTTCACTGACAGATTATAAATCATCGGAAACATTATCTCTTACTTCTCAGTTTACCTAATCAACTCAAATGAACTAATTAATTGAATTTAATGCAGTCAAGTGTCTGCGGGTGACCAGGATTTCAACTTTCTATCAAACGCTATCTTTAACAATTTAGGCGTATCCAGATTGTACTTTAGGCACCAAAGCGTAAGAAAAGAGGGAAATACAATCTCAATTACATGCTGTATGTTAACTCTAATTAGCAGGGCAAGCAGCACTGAATAAGAATAATTTCTGTTTTCTTCTTCAGTACAGTGGCTGGAGGGAAACCAGCTTTGGCTGGTTTTAGCAATAAAAGGCAATTTGTCTTCTTCTGTGTCTGAGCGCTGCGTTTTTTCATGTGGATTGAATATATGTCTTGCATGTGTTCCCTGTGCTGGCATCCCGCCAGGTCTGTGCACCACCTCAAACGCACCTGTTTTGATCATGGCTCTCCGCCTCTTTATTCATACACAAAAAATAACAAACTTATGAATTAAATGTGTGAAGCCTATATTTTTCCCCTTCTCCTTAACGTCCTCCTCTATACTTCTCTTCCTGTGCTAATATGTAAGTAAGTCCCTTGGCCTTTTCTCCGAGTCTCACAGATGAAGCTCAAGCTAATTGCTTTTTAATAGCCTGGGGCATAGTTTATTGTGTGTAAGTCTGTGTCCCCTTGTGTATTTCATTGTATGTCTGTGCACATGTGCAGCTGAAGAGTGGTATGATTACTGTAACTTGTGTAAGAGGCTGCTGTTTTCCCCATTTCGTGTTTTCCATCTACATGCAATTCGATGTTGCTCTAAGTGTCATTGTGATTTATTTATCAGCTATAGTGTGAAGTGGGAAATTATAATTTTTGGTTTCCACTTCTAATCCTTTCCAAATATTGAATGTATCTCTCGGGGATGCCTGGGAGATGGAGTGGAATGAGGAGGATAATAATATGAATAAACGTTCTGTTTCTTATAACTCTTTAGGGCAATATAAAATCTTTTACTTGTCTTAATGGACCTGCCTTCCTTTTTCACCCAAACACACAAACCTAAGCACAGGCATGTCAGATTGAGGCATCAAGTATTAATGCGAAAAAATATCATCATGGAAGAAAAACAGGACACAGAAGCAGAGGCAACATGTGGCAAGACAATGAAACACGACACCGTGTCACTCTGAGAAGAATAAAAAGCATAAATAAAACAAAACCAAGTTTCAAAATAAATTTTTAAAATGACAAAAAAAAAAAAAAAAGGGTTGTGGATTCAAGCGTATGTAGAACAGTGTAGAGCTCTGATACGGGCCTCTCTTCAAAGGCAAATGGCCTTTCATCTCAGCCTACAGAATCTCACAAGTGCCTGTGCGCACACCCATGCAATGGCTATGAAAAGTGCTCACTGCCTGTGGATTTTTTCATGTGTTAATGTTTACAAAAGTGAGTCACAGAAAATGTAATCAGGCTGTTTTAAAGAACAATAAAAAAAAAAGAAAAAAATCCTGTAAGTTGAAAACAAATCTATACAAATGAATCTAAAATAAGAACAAAAAAAACACTCAATAACTCGCTGGTTTACTAGGACACACCTTTTACATACAGCACAGTTGTCACTCTGGCTCTGCGGGCTGAGGATGGAGCTAAATTAGAATTTCTGTACTGTCACCAAATTTTACCACAAAAAATGAGAAAGGTGTAATTTTTCACAAGCTAACAAGTGCCACGAAGCTAACAGGAGAGTGAGGGGGATGTCAATCAAGCGGTGTATGCACTGCACAGTAATTATCTGTAATACCTGAAATCACCTGAGTGACTGTGTGTGACTGTGTGTGTGTGTGTGTGTGTGTGTGTGTGTGTGTGTGTGTGTGAGCACCAAGGATGTGCAGGGCTTAAAAATATGCTTTTGAAAATCTTAGTTATATTAATGACAAGCTCCAATTTGAAGCAACACACTGATTAATATCGTTCAGTAAGTCCTTTCAGTAATATCCAGTAATGTATTGATATGATGCACAGTAAACAAAAACAAAAAATAAGAGCTTTTGGCAGCGAATGGCTACAGAGTAAAATCTGGCGCAATCCTGGTGTTTATTGGTCCAGCAGTTCCTCTCAGACTCCAGCTTTCCACCTCAGAGCAGAGCTCTCATCAGCTGTCTGCCTGCATCTGTCCCTCCACTTTACCGCCTCTTCCCACAATGCAGTCTGCAAGGCCCTGTGATCTGCTCAACAGCCTTTGCATTTGAATGTTGACTTAGAATTTCAATATCAACTTTCAAAATAAAGCTTCAACAATTGAGCCCTAATATGTGCAAATGCAAACATTCAAATACAGCGTACAGCCTCTCAAAACACTAAGTCCCTGGTGAAACCTTTTTCATGGATCATGATCCAAGCACTTCAGTATTCATAACTGCTAAAACAAGTGTTGACTTTTTGAATAATCTTTGTTTGATGGTTTCCAGTTTGGATCAGTTTCCTCGAGTGTTTTTTAAGGTGTCTGCACTCAAAAAAAAAAGTTAACAAGAACTGTTGCTGAAGAAAGGTTTGAAAAGGTTCGGGACAGCCTCTCTTCAGTCCCAGCACAGGCTGATAGCAGTCTGTCAGAGGTGGAGCTACTATGCAAAATATGGAAGTTGCTAAGTCCTTGGTTCTGTTCCCTAAACCTCAAGACTGTGGCTAACTGCGCAAATTGTTTGTGTTATTTAGAGACTGACAGTATGCAGCAATCAAACAATAACATGTCGTCAATATTTCAAACTTACACCATTACTAAAAGTGATTTTGTCACAAGATTTAATATATGGTGTAACGTCTAGTTATCAGTGCGTTCAATAAATATTAAAACTGACTCACCAAGGTTACATGCCTCTGTGAGGAAGGGGAGGTGTTTGAAATTTTCGTCCTCACTCACTTGAATTGAAAAGCTACAAACTAAGCATCACAACACAAGCGACCATGGCCAAAGCTGATTTTAAGAGTGACTTAGAACTTGAAGAAGAACCCTACCACATTAAACCGTATTTATTTGAACTGGAATATACAGAAGAGGAAACTGTCAAGAAAATGATCGTTGCAAACATGGAATACTGAGGTGTTTTGCTGCAGCACATCCCACAGTGTGCTGACACTGATACCTGGATGTCCGATGGCAAACAACCACAGCTTGCATTGCTCCAGATCTTCAACCAACCAAACGATGGTAACAGATAGCCTGTGGGTTATGTTGTTACATCCCACAACCATGCACTTCATCATGAAAAACAACTGCTTGTTATAATCTTCACTTACTACCGAAGTTTGCCTACTAACACTAGTCTTGCTGAAGTCTTCATTGCTTACATTGAGCAGCGTGTGGGCTCGCACACTTCTGTATGCCAGCTCCAAGTCATGTGACACTTCTTTGAGAGGAAAATAGAACAAAACTAATTTAAAACACTTTTAGGGGGAAAAAAACATTGACCATTCCAAGAAAAAAAAAGACACGTAATAAACACCTGGTATTGAATAGGTTCATCAAACTGTATTCATTGTTTATTTCACATTATTTGTAAGCGCAGTTTAAGTGAATGGGGAGGCAAATTTCAAACACCTCCTCTTCGTCACTGAAGCATGTAACCTTGGTGAGTCAGTATTAATATTTATCGAACGCAGTGACAAACTTGTGACAATATCACTTTAAACAGAGTTTACTCTCTTGCAAAATATCCTACTTTCAGCTGTTTAGAGCTAAAATCTCCATGATAAAGTGACGGTGATACATGGACTGAAGTAGCATTCACTCTTGCTTTTTTCGATTTTGTCAGGATTGTAGACAATGTAAGAGCCCATCCTGTAGCTTGTACTTTTATCTGTACTGCTGTAAAACTTGGACAAAAATTAGTGCCTTCCACTTTCTGCTGGAGGATGTATTTCAGAGGCCATTCAGGTTAAATGCCCTTGAGAAATTTACAAGCACTCTGTGCTTACACTAAAGGGACTCCAGTTTCCTTTCCGTTGGTGCCCGTGGCAACACTGAGATTTTTTGTCTCTGTCCCAATTCCCCAGCTCCTTCTAAATATGTGTCCCAAATTCTCCTTCCTTCCATGCAAGCGTGTGCTCTAAATTACCTATGCAGCTCTTGTTTTATTTCTAATAAATGTACCCTTGTGCTTTTCTTTTTCGTGGGACAGTTGGTAAATGTGGCCGACAGGTGTAATCTTTTTGCAGACTCGTGTGTTTTTGAGCTTTGAAAATAACTACGAACAAACAGCTAAAACAGAGATGCAATTCAAAGTGCATCATTGTCGGAATTCTACCACCTTTATTCACATGGACGTCTACCTATGAGTAAATAGTTCATTCCACTATTTGTACAGAGAGGCTAAGGAGTTACATGACTTTGATTCAAAGCTAGCAAGACTGGGGCTGTAAAGTAATTGATACATTAGATTGTGTGTGTGTGTGTGTGTGTGTGTGTGTGTGAGACTTCAGCCCCCAGAAATGCTTCCTGACCTCTGTGCTATATTAAGGGAGTCATTTCAAAATAAGAGTCTGATCCATGTCTGGAAGAAACAGGATGCATTAGATGAACTCTGACTCCTGTCTTCTCTCTCGGTCACATCATGACTACCTGACACCACAGATAACCGTGAGAATAATTAACTGGTAAATTCAGTCTTTTTTTTTTTTTTCTTGTTCTGCTCACACATCAGCACACAGGCAGCTGGATTTGTAAGCTTCCTGCTAGGCTTTGAGTTTTGGGTCTGTGGAGAAATCACAGTGGTTCAATCACAATCAATCATAGTCCTCAGAGGAACTACGGGCAGCTACAGGTGGGCATGTTTTCTTATTAAACAGTGCTGGCTTTAATGCACCACTGTTCGTTTGAAAACAACGATGGCTGCTCCTGAAGCGGTTAGAACAGCTGCTGCTCCTGCAGCAGTTATATCAGGACTGCAGAGGATTTCTTTATTGAAAGAGGAGCAAAGAATGGCACTAAGATGTTTTCACTCCTCGGACTTCATCTCTGTTACTCAGTTTTGTTTTGCTTTTTGATTCAGCATGAGTGTCGCCCACGACTGAGCTATAAAGAATTAAAAGGGGACTTATAGCTCAAGTGTGCAGGCTATATCCACCCTTAATAACAAAAAAAAAAAAAATCCATATTTCATGATAGCAAAGCAGGCGTTTGGTTGTTAATAATT
>JAPZDX010000021.1:18361416-18387763 GCA_029783625.1 Naso annulatus
CAATAGGCGTGAACAGCTGGTTATTAAATTCTCGTTCTTGTTGTTTACTACATAACACATCAGCAAACGTGTGCATAGCTGTGCTCACTAGTTAAACGCTAGCAAGGTCAAAGTAACAACATAAACTTAATAATCATTGCTCTGCAATGTAAAAACAAGACAGAATCATGACATACTGTTAGTTTCAATACACATAAATGTGCCTTGCTTAATTCTTGTGTATTTTAAACCTGCAGTGTGGTTGTTCTTCAAATAAATTAATTTCTGTTACATTCGAACCCCTGCCAAACAAATTCCCACACTGCTGATTTAATCTATCACTGCCGGGGAAATCTCTTTGTATTTTGCAGTTTTTAACTCTGGAGTCTGCAGCGACCTTTATGGTGTGCGCGTCAGTAGTGTGCTTTAGTACATCAAGCAGCAGTGACTGGTTAGATGCTGAATGGAGAGCAACCGCAGCAACTAAATGTGGTACAGCAAAATAGGAGTGTTCGCAGTGTTTACTGAATAACTCTCATTGCCAGAAGGAGGAGACAAAAGTTCCACACCGCAAGTTGAAAGTGAGAGGGTAAGTGCTACAAGAGAAGAGTTCGTGCCAATAAGACAGCACAAAGGCAAGGTTGTGGTAATTTAGTGAAAATTAGGTCTTTGACTTGCTGGGAACATTTCACTCTGCACCTGGTCTGTTCTGTGACAGAACGGTGCAGCAATTATATGATAATGCTAAAGAAGAACAAATACAATGATATTCCTCGCCCAGTAGAAATAATTAGATTAAATTAAAGCTAATTTGGTTATTGAAAGTGGAGTCACTGGGATTTTCTTAAAAAATAAAATATAGTCTTACACAAAAGTAATGCTGCTCATAATCACTTTGGGGCCTCTGTG
Organism: Naso annulatus; assembly: GCA_029783625.1. Taxonomy (NCBI): domain Eukaryota; kingdom Metazoa; phylum Chordata; class Actinopteri; order Acanthuriformes; family Acanthuridae; genus Naso; species Naso annulatus. The sequence continues at coordinate 18,362,305 of JAPZDX010000021.1, forward strand.
TGTTGGTGACTGTGTATGGAGACACACTGCCCTCTGCCTGTATTTCCATGTTTTGCTCGTCTCGGGAGCTGCTCGGGACGTTTCTGGGTGGGTAAGTGGTGCGTTTCCCCAAGTCAGTGACAGCACGCAGGTGAGGTCGAGAGCACAGCAGAGCACAGCTATTCACGAGAGTGATTCACAGTTTGGCTTTCAGCCACTTTCAAGCTGAGGAGAGGCTGGGGATGAAGAGCAATACTGAGTTGACCGGCTTTATGCTGGACAGGTAAGTGCCAACACCGGCGGTTAGCTTCATAGCCTGTAATACTCGTACATAGCTTACTGTGTAAAGTTATTTAAGCCGTGTAACAGTACACGTAGTACATGCTAAGTTGCGATACTACTGGTGCGTTGAGCTCGGGAGGAGGGGCCCAATGTGAATGTCGTGTTTACAAGCTCATACGAACAAATTCTACTGACTCTACCTTTAAAGTTATATATTCTGATGGTCTTTTAGACTGTATAAAATTTCCTTCAATATTATAGCAACGTGACTGCTGCAGGTCTGATATGCATGTTGCAGCAACACTATACAAGATGCACCTTTGTGGTTATCTTTAGTTGAATCATATGTAATTTACACAAGGTCGCAGCACAATGACCGCAGGCGCATCTCTAAACCTGAGAAAATCTAACTGGTCGAACAATTTGTTCTTTTGCCAGTAAATGCCTTGCACACTCACACTGGGTGAAGAGGAAGCATTAGACACACACAGACCAGGAAAAAAGTCTTAAGCACATTACAAGTTACTTTCTGCTCTACATTTAATGAGTTTGTTGATTTGTTGTCCTCTTTACTTATTGCATTAGAATATTATGCCCATTCTTGGAGAAGACAATCTGGATGTTGCTGTTTTTTCATGAGTTATCTTTCTCCTGCACCTCTGTTCTTGCCAGGGCTTTTTAAAAGGAATGAGAGGACAATAGTTAATCATCTCACCCTTCTGACTTACAGTTTACAGTTCTGCTTGATTCTATCCTGTGCTTGGGTTCACAGGATGCTGCTTATATAGAGACAAAAATAACAAGTATAATTAGAAACGCCTACATTGCACTTGCGAGCTCATGACCCTCTGCTCTGTGTAGTTTTTTGTGTTTGCGTTCTTAAGATAAATATTCATACAATTTAGTTTTTTTTATTCAATACATTTAAAAGTGTTTTATGGAAGTTTTCGTTCCTTCCTGTGTGTTGAACCCTTAATTCTAATTTTTGCACCATTTTAAACTTGTCTTTCATTAAGGTCTATTCTATTCTTTTCTATGTGCTTATTTTAAAGTGGCTATTAGCTGGTAGTTTTGCACTAATCATTCTTGCTCCACGCCATAATTATGATTAATAGAACGTGTTACAACATCATAGTGGCTCAGCGCAATGTGCGTTTGTAAGGGAATTTATTATATGTCTGTGGTAGCTACTTTATGATGATATATGTGCATACGTAATTTGTACATGTTACTGTTTGGGTGTGAGAGCAGGGCCTCATTTCCACACTGTATCAATCTTTATGAGAAGACTCTTCGCTTCTGACGCTTCTGTTTTTTATTTGTCTTTTATTTTGCCTTTTAATTTCTCTTACTCTGCCTCAAACCCCCTGCAACCACACACCATCTCTCTCTGTCAGTGTCTGACCCTCCCTCACTCTTGCTCTCTGCATGTGTTAGCATTTCGACCACCTCCCATCCCTCTCTCTCCGAGGCATCTTTCTGCTTCCATAAAACAGATGTCCCTTCATTAATAAAGACCTTGTCTCCCACAGTAATGAAGGAGCGTGCACAAAAACAAGGGGAGAGAAAGAGTACAGAGAGATCATATTTAACATGCATGTATGCGCATTGTGCCAGAAACCAGAACATATTGCACCATATTACCAACCAACTCTCCTTTTCATCCCCGTAGGCAAACACACCAACATGCAGACACATTTGATTAGCTAGCTAGAAACAACTCACACCATTTCCTGGATGTTTTTGCTCTATTCTAACTTAGTATGGACTCCTTGTTGTCCAGTGAATGCCACCAAAGCAAACCCCTGTAAACTAAGGCAAGGCAAGTTTTTTTATATAGCACATTTCAGCAACAAGGTAACTTTAAAGTGCTTTACATCGAGCGTACAAATGCAAAAGAATCACACAATAAAATGACAGTTTAACTAAACAAAAAATAACTACAGACTTATGAGTCCACATTGGTATTACAGAGCTACGTTTAGAGTGCTAGGTCAAACCAAATTCCTGCACTGCGCTTAACTGCTCAGATTTACAAAAAAGTGTAGAACTGGAATAAATAACCAAATACTGTATATACCTGAGGGTGAAGCACAGCGTGAATCCCTCATGCCCAGGAAAGTGCACTCCAACCAAAGGAAATGCTTGGTTAGTTTCAAGGAGAGTTTAAGTAGCTTCCTGTTGTGCTCTGAGGATAAGCTCATGTCTTTTCCCCTTGAGACCCCCACATGCTGAGACACACCTGCTGTTCTCCCACTCTCATGCATCAACACTAACTCTTCGCAAATATGGACACTAATAAACATCTTCCCACTGAGCCTGATAACGCATATGCATCAGCATGACAGCAACACATTCACACACGTTTGAATACTTTTCAATGACTGTCCATGAAATTATTTGCTCAGAGCTCCATGAGCTGTCTGCTTATACTGCAGATGGATCAACCAATCAATTTTTAATTGCCAAAAGTTTCTAAACCAACTAAAGTATCTTCACATGGCTGCAGGAAATCAATCAACCTGTGAACTGAGAAGAAGGGGCAGGTGGAGGGAGAGAGTCAAGAGGAACGGATGGTTTTCGAGGACCACTGCACTTTCAACTTAATATTATGGTACTCAGTTTTACCCCCTTTTGATCCACTCGAATTCTGAAGGAGAGAATCGAATGCCCCCGCTCTAATTTCAAAGAGGTGCTGGCTTTGTTGTTATCTGACAGCTGACTAAAACAGGCTGTGTGTTTGGTACTTCACACTGTTCTGTTTTTTTTATTTCATTTTGTTTGTCACATTGAGTCAGTGATGCTGGTCTGTGGAGATGCATAGTGTCTATTATATCCTATTACCGCTGAAGCTGCTGCATACTACTCAATATACTCATTATGATCTTGAAGAAATTAAGTGTCAACTCAAGGTAACCCTTAGAGTTTCTTTTGTTTTCATTATGCTCATAAATCTGTAAGACTGTAATCTGAAGGTAACAAAAGTAGCAGGTTTAGATTAGACACCCTTGGGGGTTAATTTTTTCCATCAGAGGCAGATTCTTGCAGCTCTAAACTGGTAACAATAACAATCTTTCATGCTTTTTTTCATTAAGTTCCATTTGCACAGAATCGTTCTGTATCTTGACCAACCAATTTTAAAACCAAATCAGACTCATTTTGACAATTTTCACCAAAATAGGCTGCTATACATAGAAGACACTTCAGTCTGCTTTACCTCATTCTCAAACAACATCTTGGTCAGCTGATAAAAATGTCATCTTTGATGTTAAACTCATCAAGCTACCATTTAGCGATCTAACATTGTTGCTTTATACAAAAGTCAAATTATGACCTTTTATACTGTTCCACTGTTGACAGTGTGATCTTCATAACAAAAACATCTTCAGTCCAGACAAGATTAAATACATGTTATAGTAGCTGAGTTACAGTATATCAATTCCTGGACGAACAAAACACAAAACATAATCTTTTTGATTCATGTAGTGTGTTCATGTACATATGGTATGCGTAAAATGCATTAGACGCAGTATAATAACAAATAGATTTAAAGACAGTATAGTGACAAATCTGACTTGCAATGAGATATGACATACGAATCTGTCTACAGCTATGCAAATCACCTAATGAGTGGCTTCACTCAGTATGCATTACCTGCAAAAAGGTAGCTGGGGAATGTAAAACAATGCTGAGTCAAACAGATTTATATAAATTACAAAGAGAATCATGTAAAACTGACCAAAAATAACAAATGCAGATTGGGAAAGAACAAGAAAAGATGAACGCTGATGATTATGGTTATTTTAAGTACATTAGCAGAAAGAGTAAATGAAGCTGTGGCCTGTTAAAATCCAGCTTAAAAAATCAATTGACATGTATTAGTATTGAGTTTGTGAAAAAGAGGCAGACTAGAAATCAGCATCTCAAATTTAAACAGTTGCATCTTTTATTACTTAGAAAATTACCCACTTCAATCATTGCTCATTGCTTTAGTCAATAGAAGGTAAGAAAAAGAGTCTCAGTAATCTGAAGTGGCTGTTTTGCTTTAATCCGTCACCTTCTCCTGCTTTTTCTCCTCTTTTTCTGTATCCTCACACATGCTGTTAGACTCTACAGATGGGACTTGATTTTCTATCTTTGGGGGTGGTGGTGGTGGGGAGCGACTTGGCAGAGATGAGAGAGCCACTTGAGAGCACTGAGACCTACATAGAATTAGATTGCTTTGGAATACACCCATGAGGTCACATTTACCATAACGAAGGTAAATCAAATGTTCAGCTGTCTTGATTGGAGAGAGAAACAGGCTAGGCAATGAATGGTTAGATAAATGATGGATAGATGGCAGATGGCACACACAAACCTGGGCCAGTTGTGAGCTTAGCCCTGCTGAGAGGGTGAAAAGACCATTACATAGCGGCCTGCTAAATTAGATCAAATAGTTACAAAAAAAATGCAAAGCTAAAAAAAAAAAAGGAACAACATATCCATATGGATTTTAGACCTTGTTCCTAAGATGGTGCCCGTCATAACAGAGCTGATACAAAACACTGAATGTATATCTGGAATGCAATTAAAAAAAATAAAAATGTAAGAAAACAATTTCAGGCCCAGGTTTGTAGCTTGACCCAACCGAGACACCCATACCTGCTTCAATCCTCCGTCATACCATGCTGCTTACTGCTTCCGGACAAATGGAGGTAGACATGCATGGATGAAAAAAACATAAAAGAAGACACAAGAGAGATGGCGCAGTGAGATGAGTATGGTGGAACATGAGCATGGAATACACACCAATGAACACAAGCACATACAAGCTGTGAACATGGATCAGGAGCAGGGAGATGTGAAGTGGAAAGGGAACAACGTACTCACAATACTGAACAACACATGGCACATGGACTGAGGACCAGATACTTTATATGCAACTCAAAGCTGTTGACATGCTTCCATCTAGAAACAGCACTGACAAAATCACACAGACAATAATCACACACAAAGAAGCAAGCTTAATGAATACGATCCTGCGAAGTGAGCTGATTCTCAGAAGTGTAAAAGACACATGATGTTCTTGAACTTATGATATGCAGAGCCAATGCAGTGAGGAGAATTACATGTGACAGTGAGAGGGCCATTAGAGATCTGTGTGTTTGTGTGTTTGTGTACTGTATGTGCACGTGTCACATATAAAAATGAAAATATGGCAGCCAAAGAAAATGACCTGTTATACACGTGTAAAGGAGGAGGAGGAGAGGGTTTCAACCAGATCTATCATGCCCAGAAAGCTCTATTACCAGCGTGAACGTCTAGCCTACTTAGATAAATGTGCATCCATATCATCAACACCACAATGTACAAAGCCACATCCACTCAGACAGAACCTAGATGCAATATAATACAGTATATTCACACATGAGACACACATAAAAAATGCATCAGTAGTAATGTGTAAATGTAAAACCAGATAGGACAATAAAACTGTAGTGTAAGTGGAAGTAATCTTGATCTGGAGAAAACTGAAGACTGAAAGAAAAAGAGGGAGAAAGAGGAGGCATGAAAAGAAGCAGCACTTGGAGACGATGCCAAGACAGTAGGAGGTCTGGAAAAGAGACAGAGAAGAATGGTGGCAGATGAGAGGAGGATCAAAGACCAGGACGACAGGATAAGGAGTGGAGATGCCAGCTCAATTTAGGTTTTCTGAAAATGGCTTCATACCCTATAGGTGATGAGACACACTCAGTACTTTAGTCTGGCCAGTAATAATGTTGTTATGTTACATGTTACTGGCGCAAAAATCACTGTAGGCAAAATAAGGAGGACTAAGAGACAAAATATACTGTCATAATGTTGCAAATAGAGAAAATCTTGCACATAAAATGACAAGCATGCAACTACGTGTACTTAACTTAACCCTGGATAACGACAAGTTTACAGCTGTCTAGGAGACAAACGCTCTAAATTTGGTACATACTGCACATACTGCATGTAAGAATGGACAGCAGCCAGCCAACCAACCAGCCAGACTGCAGTTGTCATTCTCCACAAAGGAGCAAGACAAAATCTGTCCACGGCAACGTACCACTTTAAAGGCAGGTTTCAAGTTCTCAAAACACAGGCTTTCAGTGAAGGAGATTACATTCTCTGACATTTGAAAGAAACCAAATCTCATCTCAGACACCCTGTTTCTTGTATGTCATTTTCTCTTCCCATGTGAACAAACACTGTTGTCACCACTTTTTTCCAAGTGACAAGTTAAACTGTGCTTCCTTTCAGCCATTTTTTGGTTCAGGAAATCAACAGGAGTGACATATTCCAATTATTTCCTTTTCCAGTTTCGCACCTTGCTCTTGGTTAAAACACATGTTAAATTGATCAAAGTTGCATAATCAATACAATGACAGATAGGACAGGATGTCCAGTCCATTTATGCACAAAATTGACATTTTTTTACCATGATGAAAAACTAAATTAATTCAGACTCAAACATGATTAATGCTCACAAAGCCAAGAGGCCTTTGCCACATAGGGCAAACAAAGAGAATAATGCAGAGGACAAAGTCTCTAATAAGAGAGAATACTAACTTCAAGTGTAGTCATTTCATTATTGAAGTTAATTCACTGATATGTTGAGAGCTTTAAAATATCCAGTGAGCAATGAGGAACCATTATCAATTGATGGTTCAAGGTGAGTGCAAGGTATGCTGAGCAGAAGGCAGTACAGTAAAGAGAATATATATATATGACATACAAGTAGTTCATGATATGACTGCACAGTGTGACTGTAACATCACACTCTGTAAAGGGAGGGAATGTCATATAAGAGCAAAACATGATCTGACCCCCCCAAAAATTCAATTAAAAATCAAAATGTTAAAAATTAAAAATAAAGACTGAGTGAAAATGAGCAAGGAGTGGGTAAGTGAGAGAAGGAGAAGGAGGAGTCCCTCTGGATGCCTGAGATAAAATGTTAATCTGGTCTCAACCTTTTCGAACATATCTAAAGGGCCTGAGAGGCAGTGCGCACTCACTGCAGTCAAACTCTGGGCCCCTAATTATGTTAACCAGCTAATCAAATAAATTAATATCTGACCACTGATATGGTGTTTGGTGCTGAAAGCTGAGAGCCTAAAGGAGCATGAGGGGGAGAGAAAATGATGGAGAGAAAAAAGGACAGAGGGGAAAGAGGAACAGGTGGCAGCTGGGAAAAAAAGAGGGACAGAGGGGATGATAGAGAGAAGGAGAGAAGTGGGAGCCAAGAGGCAGAAAGAACCTCTCTTCATTCATTAACGATAAGAGCAGTTATAGGTCAGCAACATGACACATGTGCAGGAAAGCATGAGCACTGTGATGCAGACTGTGCAACACTTAGGGGCATATTTGGCAAGAGGCAGACTCTCACGCCCACACAGGATCGTTTGTCCTCCGAAAGTCTTCCTAACTTTCTCACTGAGCAGCTTTGCTTTCATCTGTCTTCACCTCTGCTTTCCATGTACCGTATCTGACTTCCCTCTTTTCTCTTCTGCTCATGTTTTCCTTCATTTTCATCCCCCCTCATCCTCACCCCCTCTCATTTCCTCATGAGTTCATATCCTTCATCTTGTTGTGTTTTTCCTAAACTTGAGTGTCTTCCCTCTGCTTTCTTTCACTTTTCTCTCCTTCCCATACTTTTTTTTTTTATTCTTCCATTTAGTTTCCCATTGTAACCCTGCCAAACCCTTTTAACTCCTTTATAAGAGCTTCACACGTAAAACTGTTTTTTGAGGTTGTACAGCAGCTGCTGTACTTTGGTGCTCAGATTACGACCAGACTTAAGATCTTTGGACACTTTGCTCTTTAAGAAAAGAGGCTAAAAATTTAACTGTTAACGTTATTTGTTACTGTAGGTTTCATCACTTTTATTTGGTGTTTGTAACATCAACAGCTGTTCGTGTTTGTTGTAGCTCATAGAGTTTATTCTTTTCCACAGCTCTCATTGTAATTTTTTACTCAGCCTTCATTTCTTTTGTCCTTCACTTGACTGCTTCTCAAAGTTTTCTTTACTTTCTTTCTCTCCTCACCTCCCTCCCCCTTCCCATACTCCCATCCTGTCCTGTTCCTTTACCCTCTATGTCACTCTTTCTCTTGGCCTTCTCAAATCCTCTTCTCATCTTTCCGTTCTCCTCATGTCCTCCCCTCCGAGTCTTCTCCCCTCCTGTCTTCCTCTCCTCCTCCCATCTACTCCGGTGTACCCAGTGTCATTGTTCAGATAATTATTTATTAACGTGTTTATGCCGCCACCGTCCCTGTCTGTTGCTGCCATCTGTGCCCAGTTAGGTGCCCGCCTCCCTGTGCCGCTCTGCCCTGCCCGCAGGGGAGAGAGCTATACATGGGGGCACAGATCACACACTTCCACAGTAACACATGCACGCTCTCTCCTTCTCTGTTATTTGTTCTTTGACACACAAACCCACACTCAAACACCTTCTGCTGACAGCCCCCTCTCTCCCCTGTGCTGCCCCTGGGGCTAGGTGGGGTTAGCTGGGATGAGAGGCACACAGCAGTGGCCACCACAGTCCCTTCTGTCCTGTCCTGTTCTGTTCTGTTTGCTTTGTTCTCTTCTGTCAGCACTACGAACAGAGGAAGGGGAGGTAGGGGGAGTGTGCTACCTTGATAAAGTAATTTAGAGGTCACAGGAAGAAGGCACATTTTAAAGGCACATTAGACAACTAATTATGAATTGCCTGGGAATTACATCAAGCTTTAAAGGACATATAGAGCTAGTAAAGTATACTTAATTGCTGCTTCTTACATTTTCTTCATTCAAAATTAGTGCCAAAAGATTCATTGAGATCATGATTAAACACAGCTGGTATTTCAAGAAGTGTATAGGAAATTTATAAACAGCTTGCTACTGCTTGACTATCTATAAAGAGGAGAAGAAACAACCGTTGCCTTCACCTAAACAAATCCAGATTTGAGCTTGAGGCTTCCAGTCAAGTTGTGCAAAAGGATATTTTTGTTAAATCCAACACGTTGCAGTGATGTATAGCATGGTAATGCAACCTGAGCTCAATCCTGAAGGATTTAAGCATCTGACTGAGTGCCATGCTCAACATGTTGTGATATGACAGAGGGAGGAGGAGGTGGGGGACAAACAGAGAGGAAAGAAAACAGAGAGAGATAAAGGAGAAACAAGGAGAGGAAGGGAGACAGAAAAGACGGAAAGGGCGAGAGAAAGCCTGTGGGACTGCAGGGGGATTGTGATCATGCATCCTGGATCTCAATAAGTAAACAGAACAAATATTCTTCATCTCGTCTCCTCCTCCTCTTCTCTTCTCACAAGCAATTCCAAGTCCCTTGCCATCCATTCCCTCTTCATGATCTCTATCTGTTGGCTTCTCCACTTCTTGGCAGTCCGTCTCCCTCTCATCTCCTCCGCTCCCCACGGCAGCTTTCTTTCATCCCTTCCTTTTTTTGCTCCATTTCTCACTGCATTTCTTCAGCTCTCACTCTTCTCTCAGCATCAAGCTTTTTTTTTCTCCTTACATTCCCACCTCTATCTGCTTAATCTTCTCTCTCTGTGTCTGTACAGATACAAAAGACTAACTTTATTGCTGTGGGTAGAAGACAAGAAGGAAGGCTGGCAGAGACGGTGGTCTTGGTGGCCTCTATTAAGAAGCAGAGAGCAGTGTGGGTACTTCCTCTAGGTGAGTGCCTCATTAGTGTGAATGGTACACAGGAGAGCATGTAGATACTGTGTGCATATGTGTCCGTTTGAGTGCCTCTGTCTATAATTAGGAGTAACAGCGAGTAGCGCTGTGGATCAGAGTTAGATAAGTGCTCTGGCAGTTAGCCAGCACTGGAGCCAGCTTCATGCTTGCAAACTCTCTCTCTCTCACACACACACACACACACACACACACACACACACACAGATAGCTCCTATCTCTGAGGTTCTTGTATGATGCAGTGAGGCTGTTGGGAATGGTTTCGCTTCCACCTCCTCTGAAAAGTGGCACCTGCAGATGGCAAGGGCCAGTTGGATCTATGCAGTATTACCTTGACTATCTAGCCTATCTGTCCTTAGTTGGAAACCACATCCACAGATGCACACACCTCCACACCTGGACTTTCTGCCTGTCTGAGACACGTAACAGAGGACCCACAATAGGTACCTGCAATGGTGGATCAAAGACGCGTTACAGCCACGCATGCATCAACGTACATTGAAACACTCAAAATATGGAGTCGTTCTTGCCCTCATTCAACCCCAGAAGGGAGAAATCACACATGCGCAAAGCACATACTCACAACACTTCCTCCGGCATGCAACCTCCACCTGGGTAAAGGAATCTTTCATCTCGGCGTGACTGCCACTGGGCAGGCTTGCACACCCACGCACACAGACACATAAACACACGCGTTCTTTCATCCTCTCCTTCTGCTACCCCTGCCCACTATGTAAATACAAGCCGAACATCCCCTATCCCTCCATGGTCATATAAATAAACACAAGAGCTGGCCTAACTTGGTAAAGACAAAACATATTGATGTTTACAAGGCACTAAGTCACAAAGAGTCAGTGTATTCACAATTAAAATGAATTCATTATAGTTGAGAAAGCTCTGGTCAACCTAAAGCCTCCTCTCTTCAGCCTTTATGGGTCACTGAAAAACACTTCATCCTAATGCAACATTGAATAGAATGTGAACAGAATGATGTAGTGTCTGTAAAGTTTTTTGCTGCCTAGATTTTAGGTTTATGCCTCAGTGCCACATTGTTATTTTTCTGGAGGATAAAATCCAAATTTGGTGCAGCTGGAGGGAAGCTCAGCTTTAGCTAACAAGCAGGAGACACCATAGAAAAGTGTCACTCCCTGGGAGCCAACGTGGCCCCAAACCCTTTAACCCCTGTGATCTCTTGATGGAGCTCTAATTTATATAATTGCCACCAAGACACACATAAACAGAGGTGTGATTAGCTATTGCGAAAGAAAAAGAACATACTCAGTTGTATTTATAAGGAGGAGTCAGAGGTCTTTTTCATTGATTTACATTGCATAAAGTCTGCGTCTCTTTAGGCACAGGCATCTAGTGGACACTTTTAGAACTGCATCATAAGCCTTTTCTGCCTATACCACTCAGCTATGGTGGTTGCAACACGTTTTCACCTTGCTGAATAAATTAGATTTAGCTCATTTATGTTTGCCCTGAAACAGGTCCAGAAGTGGCAAATAATTCAACAGCACAGCATTACTGTCAGTTCTTGAGGAGTTTAATAAGCAAAGAGCATACAAACACAAGCAAACAGACACACACACACACACAAACACACACACTCAACGGAGATGAGGACTTTTTTTTTTTTCCTCCAGAAAATCTAGACATTTGTCACTCAACAACATACACACAAGCAGACAAACATACACTCAGGCATGGAAGTGGGTTGGTGCCCTTACGTAAATGGAGCAAACAAATGAAGCTCTAATGGTTCTTATCGTCTCCTTGTGCTTTAACCTTCAAACACAGGGCTTATTTCCCTGAGAAGCACATGTAAGCTCCTACACACTGACATACACACACTGACACACACACACACACAAATCTGTTCAACCCATAAAAGCAGGTCCTTTGAAATTTATGGTTAACATTTGATGTCTCCTTATTGAGTGTCTGCATGTGGAGTTTAGTCTTTGTGATCATGCATGAATGCACATGTCTCAGAATATGTCTGTGTTTTGTAATGTGAGTGAGCTTGACTGGAGGGTGGTCAAAGCCTGTACAGACAAGGTCACAGGTCACATGGGTCAATTAAAGGTTCTATAGTGCTGTGACAGGTGGGGTTTCAGTTTACAGTGCAATGACAGACAGGGTTAAAGTTCACAAATGAACAGGAAGAGGAAGGCTGGGACACTGCATTCACAAGTCAGTGCTCTTACTCCTAAAGCATGCAAGCTCAACTTCAGTACAATCCAGTACAGTGCGGGTAGGTAGGCAAAAAACAGGGAATAGGTATAACAAAAAAAAGAGTACACTTTGTTTAGTGTTCATCCCCGTAGGCATTTTTACTCTGGCAAATTCCTTCACTCCCCTGCAACATCATATTTTCTGAGCAGTGTTTCACACTACAGTGTTAAAATACAAACTTTTCATACAGTCTGCAGCCTGATAGCATGAACCCCAATTTGACTCTGAAGTTACAACAAGCTCGTGTCTGAGCATTTTGGCAAGAATTTTACATAAGTGCAAAAACTTTTCTATAGAAGGAAGAAAAAATAAAGTGCACCTTTAAATAAGGCTATGACCGCATACTGAAATTTGCAAATTTAGTTGTTAGGATGCATAAATTGCATCTTATGAACTTAAATATGAATACAGTTACCATATTAGAACAAAAAAACACATTCTGCTCCCTTCATATAAGCTTTAAAATTTGACGTGTGTTTGACTTTGCGTCTGAAGCCTGTCTGAAGTCTTGATCACTGAGCTTAGAGAATACGCAATCTGGATTACACTTTACCTTGTTCATATCTGAAATCAAATCATTTGTCCAGATTATCATCTTAAACACAAATGGTCTACACCATCAAACTGCAATAAAAGAGAAACTATCTGTACCACTGACTGATGCTCAAACAGATTTTTTTCCCTTCTGACTCAAACTATAGAAAATCTTGCATTGGCTTTTCCATTGACTTACAGCAGACTGAGCTGTTCTGTTACATTGACCTAAACCAGAGGAGATTATCTTGGTTTCAAGATCCTTTAGGGTCACCATCACTCAGGTAGGATTATTAAAAATGGGAACAATAGGCAGCATTCTTGACTACTTAACAGGATAAGGCAGTGCAGGTGGCATTCCTCACTCAGAGGGTCTCCATATAAGGACTGATTTATACATAAACTGGCTTGTCTTAATGTATCCACTGTTATTTCACTTCACATAACCAGCAGTAACACTACCTTTTAAGGGCATGATTTCACTGTATGTTTTGATCTTATAACCTTACAGTGTGACAACACATTTTACATCTTTCGATGTAATAGTATATTCCTTTTAAGCGAGTCATTAAAAAGTATTAAACTTAAGTGTGGAAATTAGATCACCACAGTAAGAGCCTACAAAACAAAATGGGATAAACTGTATTCGCTGATTTGTGAAGTAAAACAATTGCAAATCAGAGCTTAATCAGCCTGTGGAGCTGCAAGATGAATCAATCCTTGGTACAAAGACCCCCTGCTCTCCCATCTAGTACGGTACATTAAAGTAGACCACTACAAGACACAATCACGTCAGTCAGGTGATATCAGAACAGAGACACTCACTCAGTTGTCTCCTTGACGACAAAGTGGCGCTCCCGTGCGCCTTGATGCCCTGGAAACAGAAGATATGTTGACACAAAGAGCAACCAACAAAAAAAACGAGGGGACGGAGACAAAGAGGGATTGTTGTTAGTTCAGAATTGAAAGCGATACTTTAGTTTTGTGCACATCACAGCAATCATAAATCAACCTCCAACACTGCCTGCCCCCTAAAGTGCATTTATCAGTGGCAGGCTGTCATTTCTCATTACGTGTAAATGATTGCAAACAGCTCTTTGCAAACTAAACAAATATAAACAGTGTCATTGATGCAAAGCAGCTCACAAAGTTTGAATGCTGATCCATTTTGTCACTGTTGTAAGTACACGTTTAATGTGACTCAGCCATATGCCCAATTCATTCATTCATTTATTCATGCATTCATTCAGAGATAAACTACAAGATTGCTGGTTCAGTTTACAAAGTGCACTGTCGAAAAACTATGCAAGGATTCACCTGCTTCCCTTCTATATCACAGATGAAGTGTGTAAGGTGCTTTACGTTAATGACATCAGTTTAGGTGAAGAGAAAAATTTAGAGTACTGACGGACACCACAGCAGAGTATGGGGTTTAAAAATACTGGTAGTTTTTTCATCATGTTCCCACACTGGCTTGTTCTTCATGTACCCACACAGCAACTTGCTTGCCAAAAACTACAAATGTTTCACCGATTCCACAAAAATGGGCTTGGAAACCCTGAGACGAGGACACAGTTTTTAAGCAATTCTGACAACATATAATGCCCAAATAACAGTATTTCCATGGAACTTTACTCCACATAGACAGCCACGTTATCCGCATTAATGTTGTCCAAGCTAATAATGGTCTTTTCCTGTAACTTGTTATTTTGATTTCCAAAACTGTGAAACAAATTGCAGAGAGATAATTAGAAAGCACTACATACTCTTTTGGGATAAGTGTGAAAAAACATTTGGTCTATAAACTTGCACTGAAATGATCCTTAATTATCCTGTTGCTGCAGTAGTAATTTATTATGAGAAGTTCCTGTGGTTCCTGCAATTAGCTGACGGCATATTTATGGGTCAGCTGTATTAGGTGTCCTTTAGCATCAGTGTGATGGTCTACACAGGAGCTTTGCTTCAACAGGACATTAAAGCTTATTTTAGAATTGTTTTTACTTTTATGTTAGGGCAATAATAATGTTACATGACCTTCTACTAAATGGGTCTTATAAGAGAAGCAATGTGCTGATTTGGTTTTGTTTCATTAATTTGAATCTTTTTGACATATTATCAATATAAATATTACAGTACATAGTAAAATAGCATGAGCTATAATACAATTGCTGTTGCTGCATCATATTAACTGAGACTTTAAAACTTTGTTTTTCCTACCATCCATCTGCTCATCAGTCCATCCATGCACACACCATGGATACATCCATCAAACCAATAAGCCAATCAATCAGCTGGGTCTAAGTACCAGTCACCACAAAAAGCACTGAGTCAAAGCTAAAACAAAAGTCGTACATCTCAGTTCTAGGCCTTAAGCAGGGAAAGGGAGGGAGGAGAGGAGAGGGTTAACATTAGTTGGAAAGAAACTGTAATAGAGCTGCAGCAGGGAGGGCTATGGCAGGGTGAAAGAGTAAGAGTAATAAAGGAGATGAGGGAGAAGAGGGAGGGAGGAAGTGTGAATGGAGAGGTATACAGGTGAAAGGACGACCATAAATATGATGATGTAGGAAGGCATAGTAAAATGATACCAAGGAATGGATGAGAGTTATGAAAGAAACAGATGATTAGAGGGAAAAAGGTGAGAGACAGAAAAAGAAAGAAAAAGTAAATGTTTGAGATGAAGATGCAGTCTAAAATCAAAAGGGATGGCAGAGAAAAAAGAGGGGAAGATAAAGGTCAGAGTGAAAAAAGAGGTAAGGAGCCGGGACAGAGGAAGGAGAAGCAATATCACGATGAAGAGACACCAGAGCCGGGAAAATGAATGAATATACAGAGAGAGAACAAGGACAATCAAGGGCATTTTTTTATGGAGGGGCACAAAAGAGGCAGAAAAGAGGGATTAAGGAAATCATAAAATTTAGAGAAGGGAAGAAAGATGGAAGGACAAGAAGACTGACAGACATAAATAGAAGAATGAATAAGAACTCTAAGTAGGGCAGAAAACTGCCTCTCTCGTGCTCAGCCTCTATCTCCTCCTCTTTTTCTCTATCTTTCTATCCTTAGCAGCACTATTACTCAGTAAGGCTGTCCAAAATGATCTAGTTTACAGGAATAGGAGTTGGAGACCTACATAGTCACAATCAGCACTTGACCCTCTAATCCTCCTTCTTATATTGGCACTGATGATGCAGGCACATATGATCTATGTCATCATACATGTTGATTCAAGGCTCCCCAGCCCCTGGAAGACACATAAAGACCACCCACTGGCATTCGTTAGGAGTGCCTTCTCATCAGGGTCTGCTGAAGATGATCTGTGACGCCATATAAACATATACATGGTGAGATATTTGCACATGCGCAACCTAGAACCAAGCCACCCCACCCACCCCGACCCTTAGGATGAATAAAACCAGGCAGAAAACTGAAAGGGGAGAAAATGGATTCATGTTTGCTCCGTTCAGTTTGTACAATCGTTTTCACACAGCTGTTGGCAGCTGTTAGCAAGCAATGTGACTGCTACTAAAAGCTTCAAAAGATGGCTCGCTGTTGAAAAGTAATGATGAACATGTAGCAGGGCTAAACTCAGATACATCTCTAAATCTTAAAAAAAAGAAAGAACGAAGGAAAGAAAGAAGTTGATACCAGTTTATGTATCACAGCACTATCAATACTGATAGTTGCACCCTACATGTTTTTGATGATGATTATCGAATAAAGACTGCAGCTATTGTAATGCATTTGCGATATCCCTCAGTGTTCCACTTTTATTCCAAGATTAAAAAAAAAAAACAGATGATGGCCTAACCAGAAAAACTAAGTGGAAAGACATAAGTGCACAACAAAGGTCCAAGCACCCAAAGTACAATGCCGCTTCTATCAGACACATACTCCATTTTAAACTGTAAAGCCTTTATGCCCTTGTTTTCTTAATAAAGAAATGCAAAGCAACTTAAAGGATTATCCTCTACAGCGATACAGTCTCAACAAAGCAAACAAGTCCTTTGTGCAAAGATTTCCATGTCAACCTGATGCATTTTGTAGATTCACACAGATAGCCTTGGCTGTCAGTTGTTTTAGCCTTTGAATATTTTTCAATAATGTTATAATGTACGTGATGTACCTGTGAGTCGTTTCTGAAATCATAGAAACTGAAACACCTGTCATACGATGGTTGCAAAATGATGCATAGCACATAAAAAACAAGTTAACTATACTTTATATTCCAATTGTGTTACTTAGTATTTGCATCTTACAGAAATTCTTTTTTATCTACTTTAGATCATTTTTGAATTTATTATGTACTGAACTGTCAAATGTTTGTCTAACTTTAACAGTATACATTAGGGCCAGACCGAAATATTAGTTGGCTAATACTGTCGGTCAATATTGGGCCGCTGCAGATATATCAGTATCGGCATGTGGTTCACCAATCGCACCGATATTAAAACTGTTTTTGAGGCGGAAAAAAATGCCTGGACTGGTGATTTAAAACGGTGAAATTACATAGTTTGCAGCTCATTATTTAAAAATTCTTCAGTGCACTGAAGTTTGAAATAAAGTTTGTTAAGATGTAACATGTCCTGCCTCCATTACATTGTCTTTGTCACATGTATTTGACAACTACACACTCAGCAGATATTATATACAACATCAGCCAATGTACCAAATATTGGAATTTTCTTACTCCTAGTTACTGGTATCGGTTTCGGCCCAAAAAATCCTGTATTGCTTGGGCCCTAGTATACACATTCATATTTTATAATGATGGCTTGAGTTATACAGATAAAGTTGTAATTTCTCTGTTCACAAAAAATAAGCACTCATGAACAGTCATAAGACTCATGGACACCTGAACTCTGACCTGACTTTTTTCACTGCGTAATTCTTCATTTAAAATGACCAATCTAGCCCAAGGACATGGTTCTTCTGCAAAAAAAATGGGACACAACATTCCTCTTTACCTACCTACCTTAACCTACCTCCCCAATACTTCTTTTTGATATGGGCAAGGGAGAAAAACTGAGTAAGGGACAAAGAAAGAAGAATCTGCATGATCTACTTAAATGTTACTCCATTCAAATGTAATAGCCCACAAACACACAATATAAGATCCTCCACTAGTCCTCCGCTCCTCTCACTCTTTTCAGAAGCTACTGAGGAGAGAGGCGAGGAAGAGAGGGGTGGGCGTGTAGCAGGGAAAAAAGAGGGAAAAAAGGGAGGATAAAAGTAAAGTTGCATAAATCTAAGGAGAATAGAAAACGACAGAGGATAGAGGGAAAGACAGAGCGAGAAAGGGGAAAAGATTGAGCTAACCATCAAGAGTTTCTGATTCCCACATAGAATGTCTCTTTTAAGAATGCCCATGAAAGAAAGCAATCTCAATCGATTCAATCCCCTCTAAAAAACTTTCCAACAGCCATCATACCTCCAGCTCTTAAGAGTCTCTGTGGGACATAAAATATATTCTCGCCTTCCCTGTCGAACCCCTCCTCTTTTTTTCCTCTCTGTCCCACTCATTCTCAGCTTCCCTTTCACCCTACCTGCCATCTCTACATTGGCAAACTGACAGAAAGAGGAGAAATCTTTTAAGTGCAGAATTGAAAGAAGGGGGTCAGACCACAATTTTCAATTTGTGTTTGGCTATCGCACTAAACTCCCACTTTTCAGCTTCAGGTGGATACCTAGGACCTGCTCAGCAGAACTCTTTACGAGATCCAAAAATGTTATAGGTAATTTCCTTGTTCTTTACATATCCAAAGATGGTTTTAGCTTGTAACGTGTGGGTCAAAATCACAATCCGAAAAAACATTACTGCCAATATGTACAGTGTTTGATACCATAATATAATAAAGAACCAGTGATGGCCAAGATATTGCATCTGCTGGTAAGTGCTTTATTTAAATCTACATTTAAATTCATTCACTGCTGCATCTGCCTTCATAAAATCAAGTTTGGGTACATTGCAGAAGAAGGAGGTTAAAAAAAGACTGGATTGACATCTGGTAAATTTAGAAGCTCTGAGGTTTTATTTATGTATTGTATATTAAACTGGTTTCATTACGTTGGAATCAAGATATAAATTACTGTAAGAGGACTGTAGAACATATGTGCACGACAAATGCAAGATGGTCCATTGTTACCTTTGAGAACACAGTGCACTTACATCAGATGTAAGAAATGAATAATAATAAACAGCAACTAAGCTGTCATTGAACGCATGCACTTCAGCAATCCAAACCCTGCAGGACTGGTCAACAAGTCAATCAAACGTTGCTACCCTTGCTTGTCCACACAAAAAAATACTAGTCGGTTTAGCCAATAATTCTTATTTTATCTACACACTGAAATTACATATCGATATAACGTGAACTGAACAGTTGAGTCTTCCTCATCAAAAGCTGTTTTATAAAAACTGAGCATCTGTTACATATCTGTCCAAACAACCTTTTCCTCAAACTCAGCAAATTACAAGATATACTTTAAAAGTAGAATTGAGAAGGAACTTTGAGGCAAGTTGGCCTAAAGTTATATTTCTGTGAGACAGGGAGTGGATGCCAGGCGCTGTCCCTAGGACAGACTGTCCAGTGTTGGGGAAACCAGGGCAGGAGAATCCCTGATGGACTCCTGGAGGCCTGGAAACCTGGGCTAGGAGGAGAGAAACTTTTGAGAGCTAACTTCTGCTCTTTCCTGTATCAGCGAACAAAAGCAGGTGGAAGACAGCAGAGTGAGGAAAAGTAGGAGGTCGTTCCAGAAAAGAAGGAGAGTGAGGTAGAGGGAGCGGGGATGACGATGATGATGGTCGACCTCGTGAAGTGGCAGAAGCAGTAGAAATAGCTGCCCCACTTGTAGACACACTTTCTGTTGCTAGCCAACTGTCCTGGATGCACTGGGGTAGCTAACCTATATAGGTCTGCTCGACGCCGCAGTACCTCCCACACACTCACAAACACACTCTCAGTCCCCCTCTCCCTCTCTCATGCTCACAGTCACGCACACATGGCGGGAGGATGCTAAAATCAGGCCGCACATGCTGAAGCTACTGCTGAGTTAAGTCACCTGTGCTACTAGCCTAGCTTGCTAGCGGGCAGCCAGCTGCTCCTCTAATTAAGAGACCATCGACTCAAGGTGTTTGAGCATATGGAGGAGTCTTTAGCCAGGTACTGGTTTTATAATAGATAGCAGTGCCATACGGTGGAGTACTGGCCAGGCTTTCTAAAGTTGGACGTAGTCTATTAGGAAGTTCAGGTTAATATTGTTCTGTCCTGACACTGTGCATTGAAGGAGTTTGGGAATACTGCAACACCTTTAACATACTTTCAACACTCAGAGTCAATGATAAGCACATTTAAGTATTGCTTGACTTTGTTTTATGCACCATCGCTGTATGTCTGGCATGTTAATATAATTTCCACCTGCAGAGTAGCTTCAGAGTAGAGAGTAAGGAGTAGAGTCAACACTTACTGACGCTACCTCTTCACCACAGAGAGTTGATATAATTGAGTGAATCTTCAAAGATGAAATATCTTCTTCTCATACACTGTACTGTGGAAGCAAAGACTCTCACTACTCTCTCAATAAGCAAATAGGTCAAATTATTTTTAATTAAATTAATTGAAACTACGTAGGATGTCACAAAAATCATCTGTAACTTCTCAATGCACCAGTCTGTTTTGTTTTTTTATTTATTTTTTTCTCTGGGCTTTCGGTCCACAGAACGTCTGGACACAATGTTATTAAGTGAGTAAGCAAACAAAGCAGCTTAACTAATGCATGCTCTGCTTAGTGGCATCAACAGACTAATGTGCGAATTATGCCACATGAGGCATGAAAACATACAAACAACCACAATACTGAGTGAATTACAATGGCTTAGGCATAAATGCAACCCATTTGACTGAGGTCACTTTGACACTTTCAACAGCAATTTTATTGACTTTGCTGTCTGAGGCCACGACTAATGGCTGCTTCACACACACTCACACTTGCATAGGCAGACACAGGCAATGACAAACTCATGGGCACTCATCACTCGCTTCAGCCTCCAGTACCAACATACAATTATGTGAGGCCATTTCAGGCTGCATTATATAAAAAAAACAATGCATTAGCCAATGATTTTAAGAGCTGCACGGACATGTCTGATGCTATGCGTGTGTTTGTTAACAGTTGTGCATAAGTAAGGAGGTGATAAAAAGTAAAAAACTTTGAACATAGGAAAAGAAAAACGAGAAATGATGTCAGCTATGGTAAAGATGCTCAGGTACGGTTCAGAGGATTCAGGGTTTAGGGCCGTAACTTCGTGCAGACATTTTTTTGAGGTACTGTAAGGTGTTTTCCATGCATACGCCTGTTGTGATGACTTGTCTTACATTGCACAGTCAAAGTAGAGGGGTAGCAATCCAGCACTGCACTACAATTTTGCTGTCACTATTCACTGCATTTTTTTGCCATCTACAGTCTGTCTGCACTGACTCTGTGCACTGAGCAAAGTGCATCTCGATCTGTGCTAGTTTGGAGATTTTAGTTGGTGGACACACACACGACTCAACCAGCACTCTTTAAAATAACACAAATCCTTTTTATAAAATGTATGTTTTTCTTGCCTTTTTCACATTCTTTAAACAACAGACACATCTTCCGTATTTTCACAAACAAAGCATTTTTCTAACTGCTTAATAAGAAATCCGACAAAAAAGATTAAAGACTAATTTCTGGTAACCAGCAGCTTTCATCCACAACAGTTTGTGTATGTATACTGTAACGGCCTAACCTTTCAGCTGATTGACTCTCTTTATTGCCATCCGAAGACGGCTGGGACCGTATGTGCGCGATCGATACTTTCTAATTTGAGTGGCACACATTGTTAAAGCAGACACACACACCACATCCACTGTGAACATCCAAATTAGATCTAGTTCTGCCGCCTCTAGGATGTCACATAATACTGAAACAAATTCCACACATTAAACTGTTCTGATATAGTTCAATATTCTACACAGCCTGCAATATTATGGAGTAAAGTCAAACCAGGTTTTGGAGGCAATGACGCTTCATTTGGCTCCATAAAACGAACTGAGGATGATAAAATCCTTTTTTTCCCCTTTATTAGTCAGAGAAAAGACTCCATTGTTCAAATTTTGTTTCCAAGGCACATAAAGCACCTATAGCTTAATACTTTCAGTGGAAATAGACCTGTGGCTACAATAAAAAACATAATACGGTAGAGCAGAATTGTAATTGTTCATTTTAGTTTATTAGTTTATTTTAAAGTCACAAAATATGACCCTCCATAGGATACTCTCTTCTATTGTTTTTCCATAATCAAAAAAGAGTTTATAACTGGCAACTTTCGCCTCAAATTTTACATCCAATGAGATACTCTACACTGCTGTTGATGCAGGCTTTCACATTAGGTTGACATCAGGGTAAATGACTATCTCTGTCATGTCTCTGTATTAAGTAAAATAATACAGAGTAAGAGCTCTGTGTAGCCAACAACTTAAATGAAGTTTAGTAGGGAAAAAAGTTACTTAGTTCTGCAACACGTGTAAAAATCAGCAGAGGGAAAGTTTCATTTCTTTCATGTGCAAATAACAGTTTCATTTTGCACTTGACACTGTATGAGTAAAGTCAAACATTATCTGTGCCTATGTTTTTGTGTGCGTGTAAGTTTGTGTATGTGTTAGTGTGGGTATTGTGCACCCACTTGTTCATTCAGTGACACAGCCTTCCCCCTTTAACAATGTTTCCTGCCAGCTTTGTACGCAGCAGGATTAAAGACAAACAACTTTATGTGGAGATGACAAAAAAGTGTTTTAAAAGAGGGAAACAGACCCCAAACTCTGCTCATGTTTCTGTTACAGGCAGCCATTTTTAGACAGTCATCCATTATGTCGGTGGCGTTCCCATACTGTCAGCCCCTAGCGAAGCTAAAGAGGCCATGTCGACTAAGGGGCATTAAACAGGCAGGCAGGTAGGATGCAGCACAGCATCCTCTCTCTGCACTGTGGGTATTTGGGGAGGAGCAAATAGTGGACCATAATATGAATGTCACTGCAGCATTTCTTCAGAGAGAGTAAAATGGATTAACGTTTTAGTCCTATCTGAAAAGATGTTTTTAAGAGGTGGAAATAAAACAAAAGAAGGGTTGAAGGATTGTGTTTGTGGCTCAGAATAAAAGGCACTGCCACAGATAGGACAACAAACTAGGAGGATAGAGAAGGAAGATGCTTGCAATCAGGACTTTTGTTTAGAACTGAGATTCATTTAGTGTCATGTAATCTTATTGATTCAGGCGTTCTTACGTAAAGCACATTTCTAGCGTTCAATGCATCACTTGTGTCTGACAGACTGAGAGAGAGCGTGTGTGTTCTGTGTGTATCTCACCTCTGGCCCCATGTGCTCTGTCTGTGTTGTGCGGTCAGTCATTTGGCAGTCTTTCATCTTCAGGGCAGCTTTGGCACTCTCCTGCATACGAAACAAACACACATCAGTCATGTCCAAAATTTAATAAAGGAGAAACATTACATACAAATAAATGAGAACTGAATGCTCTCCCTGCAGACATGTGCCTTGCCGTTGCTCACAACACTTGGTAGAGTTGGCTTCGATGCATAGCAAGTTGTTAAAAGAACAGGAAAAAAAAAAAAACTGCAACTTTTAACAACCTCAACAAACCCAAAATCCAGGAGGTCATAAAACTGGGTTGAATCTCCTCATAACTTTTTCTACAGCAAAATACCAGCGCAGGACCCTCCACAAAGTGCACCAGTAGAGAAGAATTCATAAAAAATGACAGCTAGTGCTGGCCAGCCGGCTCGGAAGGTCCTTCTAGGAGATAATTAATAGGTTTCCTCTGGCAGATTTACAGACGGAGTTGTAGAGAGAAAAGCGTCGGCCCTGTCCTTCAAAATACAACACTTTTACCTTGACCAGGAACCTGCCGACTCCTGTGTTACCCCTATGTGATTATTTTGAAAAGGCAGGTTGCAAGACCTCTAAACGAGGAGAGCCCGGCACTATTTCTACTGGGAGCATTTTATGACGATGTCACTAATCATTCTGACATGCTCGCCCTACACTGCTCATGGGTAGGGGAACAGAATGGGCTGAGAGTTGCCATGGCTATGAAATATTGAGAAATTCATTAACCTTGGTTAAAATTAATCAACCAAATTAAGACAGTGTGTAAGGATGGGTTGATGGTGAAGAGAGGGAGAGGAAGTTAATTTATGACATGGCTCAAAATCCAAATACACACTGTCCTGTTCAAATTCAGCAGAAGGGAGCAGACAGATTGAGTTAAAAGTCTGTTTTTATTAGTCATGTCCATGCCTACATGAAAAGTAGGGGAGGCTTTCAGAAGCTAAATGTTGCAGTTGGAGCACGGTCCTTCAACAAAATGCACCAGCAGAGAGCGGAGAAATCTCATAAAAAGTGACAGCTAGTGATGGCCAGCCAGCTAGCAGGTCCTTCTAGGAGATAATTAATAGGTTTTCACTGGCAGATTTACAGACAGAGGCAGAGCGAGAAGAGTGTTGGCTATGAGCTGCCCTCTCTTGCACTTTAACTTAGCTGCGGCAGCCACAGTATCCCTATTAGACTCTTACAGACACAAATAAACGCTCAAATGTACACGAGCACATGCCCCACAAATGCACAACATTATGAATTTGAAGCAGTGACAGACTGACCTTTGTTGCAAGGGCATACAGTGCAGATGAACCCAAGGTTAGGCTGTGACTGAATTGCGAGGATTCAGGCTAATATTAGATAATCAATCAATGGACACACAAACAGATACAGACTTGTTCTTGCAAAAGCACTCGAGCAGTATTGGTCTGGAATTCAGAGAGAGAGGGGTGCCAAACAGATGAATATATATATATACACACACACACACACACACACACACACATACAGACATATTCAAGGCTGACTGGCGCCTTACAGACTGATGGATGCATGTGTGAAGTGGGGAAAGAATTGATGGCTTCACCATGTCACCATATGGGAGAAAGAGCAGGATAAAAAGCCTGTGACGGAAAAGAAGTGAAAATAATCAAAGAGACATGAAGTATACAGAAGAGGACGCTCAAACTGACTTAGTTTGATATTCTGTATTTTTGTAAACATCAAATCCTATAAAAAGACCAAAAGCGGCACTGATTTGATTTTACTTGTGTAGTCTGATACAGCATAGCATTTTCCTCTCAGTCATAGACCTCCTATGTTGTCCAAAAACCATTTAATACAAATCAATAAGTCACACTGTTGCACTGGCTGACATGTACCTCCATTAGCGTGAACACGACCACCGTAGTTTGTTTTGATTAAATCTAACATACATTTGTCATACATGTCATACATTTTTCTGAGAGCCACAGGTACAGTTTGAAAGTATTAAGGGGCGGACTAATGTGCTGTTGTGGGTCACCGTGTGGGACATCACACTGAAATTGAAATATTCTCTCCACCACATGTTTGGTATGCGGCAAAACATGAGATTGCATTAGATTTTACATGTTCGCTGAATAAAGTGGCCACTCAGTGTAGATATCTATTAATACGTGTTCATAATCATGTTTGTTCACTCTTATGATATCCTTGTCAGTGACACACAGGAAGAGAGACCCAGTGCTTGAAAAAGGCAATCAGGGAATGTGTGTGCCCACCTGGGGGTATTTACTCTTTAATCAGTGTTGGATCAGACGATAAAGAAT
>JAPZDX010000021.1:18410298-18422199 GCA_029783625.1 Naso annulatus
TGAAAGGGCGGCATTGTAAATTGGAGATAGGTGGTGTCGCAGACCTCCTCCTCTGTTGAGGGATGGTTTTTCCACTTTTACATAGATGGCTTCTTTTACTCCTCTTTCAAACCACCTGTCCTCCCTGTCCAAAATATGCACATTGCTGTCCTCAAAGGAGTGTGAACTTTCCTTCAGGTGTAAATAGACAGCCGAGGACTCAGCCCTTCTGTGTCGGGCCATACGTTTGTTCAGTGGTTGTTTGGTTTCACCAATATATCTGCGACACCACCAATTTACGATTTACAATGCAACACTACCTATCTCCGAACTGATGAAGCCTCTTGGATGAGAGGCGAAATGTCTTCACAGACATATTACTAAGTCCAGTTGCCTTCAATTTAACTGCCCAGACAACATCCAGTTTAACACTCCTGTCATTTAATACGTACAAGTGTGGACCTTCGTCTGTTGTGCAAAAAATAAAATGCATTCCCGGAACTGTTAACAAGCATAAAAGAGTTTTAGACATTTTTTTTTTTTTTACGGGCTCCAATGATTGTGCTAGCGGCTATATTTATTAATATTATTTGTATGTTTCCAAAAACCTGACCATGTATTAAATACCTCTATAGGCAATGCCAAAATGTTTTACAGGTGATGGATTTTTAATTCTTATTTTATGTCAGACCTGCTCAGGCGATGTCCTGTGTAAACAAGACTTTATTATCAAGCAAGTGATGAAATCCACATTAGAGAAATGACAGAACTTGTAATCATGATCCCTCTGCTGCAGCACAAAGCTGACACAGCAGTTCTAAAAATAAGTGTAAACACTGGTATAATGAAAATGAATAATCCTTAATCCATGTGTTGTAATTACTCATAGGCATGTATAACATGTGGCTGCAACACACCATGACACAACAGCTCGTAGCTACAGAACAAAAGTTGATCATTTCTATATGAGCTTTACAAATTGCTCCATTAGACCGAACATTCAATCATTGCTGACCCTCATCCTCTACATCACTCCCACACTGAAGAGACGGATTCTGAAATTACACTGAATAATTCAGAGGCTCACTGAAAAAGTCAAAGTGCATGTGACTCTGCACTGGTACAGTCTAGCACTGGGCAAACATTTACATGAATAAAACAGAATTCTTTTTTTTTAACCACCTTGCACCTTTTTGTGAGCCTCTCTGTCACTGTTTTAAAAATGAGTAAAAAGTTGAGAAATTATCGATTTCCCAGGCAGTAACATCAGTGAGTATTGACAATATTAAGGAAGGAATGATTAATAATTACATAGTAACTAATTACATTTCCATTACAAATTTAAGTGAAATGTTGGGTAGAAACCATTGAAGGCCTGTAAAAGCACTGTAGCTTTGGTCAAACAAGGTTGGACCCAGGTTAAAATCATGCA
This sequence comes from Naso annulatus, assembly GCA_029783625.1. Classification (NCBI taxonomy): domain Eukaryota; kingdom Metazoa; phylum Chordata; class Actinopteri; order Acanthuriformes; family Acanthuridae; genus Naso; species Naso annulatus. The sequence goes on from JAPZDX010000021.1 coordinate 18,411,710, forward strand.
CATATGAAGGCATCTCAATCAGTCCGTCTTCTTCTTCCATGAAATCAAAGCCTCTTGGGAAATGCGGAGTAAAACGACCCCGACACACACTGTTGATAGGCCACAGAGCAAGGCGAGGCTGTCAGGTAAAGTGAGAGCAGTCCACTCCCTGAAGAGAAGCGCAGAGGCAAGAATGACGCTGGATGTAAATGTCACATAATAAATGGCTTCAAACATGTTGGAGCTGAAACACTCCAAGGCCTTGTTGATGAAGAAGAACTGGATGAGGATGCTGACAGCCAGCGTCCCCAGCAGGCCCAGGAAGACAGCCAGAGCTCTGCTGCTCCGGGGCCCCGCCCCAAAGACGTCCGGTGCGACCAGACCAAGTCCTTTGCTGCACGGAACCGTGAAGCTGCCCAAGAGGGAACATATGGTGACGTACACCATGATGTTGGATGTGCCGTGAGCTGGAGCGACCCACACAATCAGCACCACCAGCAGCAGGACCACCGAGAGGGCATAAACTGTAAACACTGCGCGGTGAGAAACGACACTGTCATTTTTTAATGCCTTCACATTCTGGATTCTGAGGAGAAATAATATATATTATTGCATACTGACTATCAGCACATTTTTTACTGGCCTCATCTTGAATAATTCTGAAGAACATTTTTGTCACTTGCATAACAAATCTGACTTTGTTACCTGGGTCCGACAGCCTCTCCTCTAACTCCAGTCTTGATGTGACAGCCTCTGCTTTAGGAGCATGAATGATGAGCACAACTGAGCCGCAGCAGCATAACACACTGCCCAGTTTTCCCAGAATATTTAAATGCTCCTTCAAGATCCAGGAAGCCAACACAGCCCTGCGTCACAGATATGCAAATGACTTCACCGTCCTGACAGCACAGTGTCACAACTGTGTAAAACAATACAGCGACACAATGAGATTCATTCAAGCAGCTCATTTCGGCTTAATGCTGTCATTTATGCAGATTGAGGCTTGAATAAAAATTAACATTTTCATACTTAAATGACAGCAAAAACATCAATTCTAAAGTAAGTCAATTTTGTTTATATGGTGCCAAATCACAACAAAGTTGTCTCAACACACTTTACATGTGGAGCAGGTCTGGACCACACTGTAATTAAATTCTACTATTTTTTTTTAGAACCCAACTATTGAAGCAAGCAAGCACATGGTGACAGTGCAATCATGAACAACCACCTCACAGTGCCTGATCAGTCTGCCAACACTCAGACAAGTTGTTTAAATAACCACAAACTCTGACATTTCAAGGTCTGTTTTGACTGAGTGTGGATTTGGTATTTTGCAGTGTAACACGTATGATGTTTGCACTTTCACCAAACTATCACAATGCTAAGCTACATGCTTTAGAAGAAACAAAACATAGGAATCAGTTTTTTTGCAAGACTTACCCAAATAACACTCCAAGGGCCCCGAGTGGAGTCACTGTGACAGCAGGGGCCACATTATAGGCCAGGAAATTCCCTATCTGACCGACAGCCACTGATGACATTTACAGGCATATAAGTGTCAACACACAGAGAACGGACACGACAGCAACCGACAGTGATTTTAGTATGAACTGAATTGCGCATCCAGGGTCGATAGATGGCGCCATACTCACTGGCCAGTGTGCCGCTCCACCACACCGCGTCTGAGAGGTACGAGCCTCCTGTGGAAAACACAGCAGAGTTTAGTCTGCGGCCCGCGTAACTGACCCAGCGCCCCACGCCGCGTCAACATGGCTGTACCATTTGTGCCAATGTGCATAATGCTAACGAGGGGCTAATGTCTGTCTGCCTGTCTGCCTGTCTGCTGTCTCCGTCTACCTCTGTCGCGGGAGCGTAATATTCCCTTTTTTTGGAGCACAAATGTCGACCCATTGATGAAACTTGATGCTACCGCGATCACTATTCCAGCCACGGGCCACGGAACGCCCTGTGGCTCGGATTCAACAGACATCACTGCGACTAACGGGTTTAGCTCAACTAGCAGAGTGACTGAGTTTCACGGTGTCCACTTCATAGTTTGAAAGAGGAAGTGAGAAAGTGCGCATGCGCAGTTCCCAGCGCGTTCCTCTCGTGCGTGTGCTCTCGCTGCCCTTTCCTACATTATTTTGCGGTTCATCACATTCCTCACCGACTGCCTTCACGTTGCATTAACATTTGGATTCTGTTTTCTTTGCCTCTGACATTTCATCCCCTCAACAGAAGTCCCTAAGATTATCACCGCATGACATTTAGGTCCACTGTCCAAACTGTAGATTGGTTGAAATTGGTCGAATGATGTTGTTGTTGTTTATTTAAAATATGGTGAACAGCAGTACTTAAGTCAGGACATTTTGTATTCTTTTTTAGATTTCTTTAACCGGGTGACGCCCTTTGAGAATACCAGATCTCTCTTTCAAGGGACCCTGGCCAAGACAGCTGCAGCATCAAGCTCCAAATAACAGACAGCAACCATTAAAACATAAAAAAACATACCATGGCAGACTGGATTTAGCCCAGGCAAGCATATAGACAACGGTCTTAAAATATGAATGGTGTAAAATTATTATTACAAAATAAGTTCTGCCATCAAATAAACACCTAAACTATACGACGTATATAACTCTAAAGCTAAATGAATCATCTGTGAAATAAATATCCCGACCATTTCGTTGAGACACACCGCCACCTACTGGACAGCTTGTCTGCACTCAAGGCCAACCCCGCCCCTCCTAAGTCCCGCCTCGCCTCCCACAGGAGCGCACGTTTTAGAACACTGGCCGGCACGAGCGGGCGGAGTAGAATCTGAGGCTGGCAAATCAAGCCGCATTCCCGCCCGCCTACTGCGGCGGCAGCTGTGGAGCAGAACCACCGCTCAGTTACGGCTACGTAATTTGTTTCCATGCCTCGTGCCCGACTCCACGACCTGTCAATCAAGTCCATTATGAACGTCTTGTTAATGCAGTAAAGCAGCTGAGGGGACGAGAATAGCCTGAGAAGAGACCGCAGGTAATTCAGATATTCGTTGTCGAATGTGATGTGTTACGCGTTGTCTTCTTGAACATGCCGAGACGCAGCACCTCTGTCTTCACAGGGTCATGACACAGAAGCTTGTGCACTGTTGTTTGGACGATGAACGCCAGTTTAAGCGTTAGCTAGCTGGTTGTCTTACTATTAGCTGCCTAGCAAGCTAAGTAGTTTAGCCTTGGCTAGCTAATGTGAACGTTTCCTAGCATTAGGTGTTGCGTTATGAAGGTAGTGGTGCTGTGTCAGTGCGTTAGCCGTTAGACTGTCATGATAAAGAATGATAACCATTTCATAACCACATTATCGAGGTTAGCAGAGACGCTGTCCTTGCTAGCATGGGATGCTACGATATCCTCGGTTTCCTCCCAATGTCTCCTGTAAGTCAGCGTTAGTGTCACGGATACATCTGTGGCCTTAAACTCTAACGTTGTTGTTGATGCCACTGCCAGGTGCAGCCTGCAGTTACATGTCACTGTTGTGTTTTTAGAATAAAGTCAGAAAACTGTAGCTCTGTTGACATGAATAATTGAAAAAGGACAAAGCACATATGAAACCGGTGCTGTCATATTTAGACGTAACCTAGTTTCTATAATGTAGTTTGAGTGTCAAAAGACTTTATATTGAATTGGGAGAAACTCTATCCTGTGCGGAAAATTGGCGTTGGTTCTCCATTTTGAGTACATGTGGTTGGTCAGTTGGGTTGTTTTCAGGATTTTCATTGAGTATGATCTGAAGTAATGTAAGTATTTTTCCGCATTATAGGTTGTTGTTGAACTGCAATTTTATTCAAGTCGAAGACATTGTTATGGAAAGGGGCATGCAAATGTTTGGCAGGACGCTTTACCCTGAATGATTCACATTCTCATCTAAGCTTTGTTTTTTCATTTGACTAGTTGTTGTAACACAGATTTTCATCTTCTTATCTTGCAGGTTGGCTGCGTTTGCAGCCAGGAGAGGGAAGATGCCTTCTCCATCTTTTACCCTCGATGCTCAGCTGAGATTTCATGACAAATGGCTGAAGATAGACTTACAGGTATGTGTACGTGAGGAAGTGAACCATCAGAGGACAGCGTTGTATGTTGTGGGCTCATTTATAAGTGGGAGAATTTAAAACTCTGCAAGTTTGGCAATATGTTTTGTCCTCGCTACAGTTGAAAAATGACATTTTCCTTCATTAGTCCAGTCTTTTGTGATTACAAAAACATTGATCTGTGGTCTTGCTAGCACGTGATTTGAAAACTGTTATTTTCCCCCTTTAGTTTAATTTTTTTGCCCACATAAAACTGTCTTTGCAAAATATTTCCACTCACACAAATGCAGGCATTTCCAACAGTCATCTTGTTGGAGACTAAGTGCAGATTCTCTAAACTTGACTGCAAATATCTGTTTGTGAATGCATGTTACACCAGGTGGTAAACACCCCAAATTCTGCTTCCTAAACATGGTCAGTGTCAAACAGAGAACTGACAAGAATTCCATTTGTTGTGATAAGTGACACAGCTGATCCATAAGACACATCTGCTTCCACTGGAAAGTAAGAAGCTGCATGAGGCCTCTGGCAAAGATGATTATTGTTTTTCCCGTAATGTGAAAAAAGTGCAGCCTGTAACTTGCAATGAATTGTTGGTGAAAAGAGAAGAAAAAATCTGTTGTGAACACAAACTGATGTGGGTTGTGATTATAGAGTCTTTAATCAGTATATGACAGATATAATTTTGGGATACACCATTCTGAATGTCTCACACCAGAAAACGGGCTCTGAATAAGTCTGCTGCGTTCACCTCCACAGGTTGCAGCCTGTCTGGACTCTCTCTGAATGTAAAAATCAGTTTGCGTTACCAGATGTGGACTAAAACTGTGGAAGAGTGTCACGTTTTTCCATCGTTAGTTTTCTCCAGTGCTGACAGTCATCTAAAGTATTACATGTCTGGTCTGGTGTCATCTGTAAGCTGCCATGTTTTTGACATTTAAGACATTAGATCCTTCAATGCGTGAGTCGGCCTCCCACTTGTGAGTATATTTTTGTCAGGCAGAATATGACGAGTACACATGAAGGGGAATTACACAGCTTTTGGTGGAGATCTGTGCTTTTTTTTCACGCGAGGGAATGTGCTGCTTCCCAGCATCAGACGATTTATGGGCGTGCTACAAAGGGGACGCTATTTGATTGACGGATGATCTTCTTCCCGCGGGAAACGTGGACGTCAAGCCAATGGGGCGTTAACTTGGCTATAATTTTATTTATTTCAAATAATTTTAGGAATGGTAGTATTGTTCTTGCCCCCATTGTTCTGGCCAAAACATACAGGCTAGGCTAGGTTGGGCAGCATGGTGGCTCAGTGGTTAGCACTGATGTCTCACAGCAAGAACGTCATGGGTTCAAATCCAGATCTGCTTGTCTAATTTCAAGTGTCCTGGGTTTGCCCTGTAGGACCTTTCTGTGTGGAGTTTGCGTGTTCTCCCCATGTCTGCGTGGGTTTCCTCCCACCATCCAAACATGCATGTTCGGCTCATCAGATTACGTCGGCCCAATGTGGCGACGCGCTCAGTCGCAGCGGCTCAGGACTAACACTCCATTCTAACCTCGCAAATTTGTTGGACATTGACAATAAAGCTGCTCTGCCTTTACCTTCTTTTCAATGAAATCAATCAATAAAAATGTAGTGATGGCCCTCACTCGACCCAAACTGATTTTTTCAAATGTCAAGACCAAGGACACAACAAAATTCTTTTGAAACTTCAGCTTTAAGGCCAGCGTGTTTTTAAAGAGCAAAACTATCAACATTGAATAGACTACATTTCTTTCTCACAAGCACACATTTTGATGCTTTGGTACATTATTGTTGACTTTGTTGCACAGCTTTCCTCCAAATTATATTAATTTGTTACTCTAAAAGCACAGTATTATGATATAAACTATAGTACAGACAGGGAACAAATGAATGAATCTTGCACAGTCAGAGCAATGCTTAGATTACTAACTTACCTATAACAACAGAATAATGATGTAAATATGTGTAATATCAACAGTGGAAGTAAACAATACTAGAAATAGGGTAACCCTAATCCCTAACTCCTTTCTCTGAGTATTCAGAGAAAGCTGCCATCCAAAAGCTGAAAACTAAAAATAATTTCTAGATTAATGATGTGTTTCTGAATACCTGCATTAACATTTCTCTACTAGTTGTGATATTTTGACAGGAGTGCATAAAGGGTAGCTTGTATCTCAGCTTCATGATGGCATTTTCTAAAGGTGAGCTGAGAAATACCAACCCCCTGTCTGAAATCCACAAAGACAACCAACGAGTTCACGGTCTGCATATCAAGAAAAGGGAGAGAGGGAGGGATGACAGTAAAGAGAGCCAGACATGGTCGCTGAAACGGGGAGCTCTTTATCATCAAGACGCTGTGTTCACTTTGATGGCCATTTAGAGGGGAGGTGGGAGGAAATTAGATGCCTTTTGTCCCATTCTCCCAGAAAAATCACCGAGTAAACAGTGGTGAGGAGCATTAAGTCGGACAGAAAATTCTCCAGGAAAAATGTACTTTGAGCAAAACAAGACAATATCACTAAAATATCGATCAACATGAGCCACTCCAAAGACTTCAGACTGAAAAGGTCGGCCTGAATTGCACCCTTATTTGCCCTAATGCTTTCTCCTCCGCTGATTCACCATTCCACCCCCTTTCTTTTGATCACTATTATCCATTTATTTTCTTCGCCGACAGCCCATCCTTTTCGCTCACTTTCTGCTCATCAATCCGCAGTCCTCAACTGCTCCCTCCAAGCTCCCCTATTTCACTTTTTTTGGATCCCCTGCCCTTCCCTTTTCCACCCCCGCCCAACCCTTCACCCGAGCCCCCGTCTTCTGTCTCTACAGCTCTCTTCTTGCCCCTTTATCTCTTTTTCCCCCCCTATCACTTTGACAACCACTACACTAAACTGATGGAGTATCAAAGCCTAAGGTGTCCCCCCAGGGATTCTGCTTAGCACCTCAGACAAATGTCAATGAAGCCTGCAGTCTTTCAAGGCAAGGTGAGCTCCGACTGTCAAGCAGCCACGGGTGCTTTTCTCCCCCCTTAAACTGTATTCTTTCTAGTTTCTGATCCTGTCTGGCATCTCAGGTTAGAGTAAACTTTCTCCATTTAATTCTCCGTTGCACCACATTGCTATCTAGGCGGGATGATTTGAGCATAAATAAATGACAAATGATCAATCATCCATTCTTATTTTTGACAGCTGACAAGTTGCACAGTGGCAGTGCCAGGAAAAAGTTTTTTTTCTATCTCAAAAGTTGTTTTTTTGTTTTATTTTTGTTTCTCTACATCTGTGTGTCTCTCTGCACCTGACACTCTTGCCCTTTCTCTCGCTTTCACCAGAGATGCAGGTATGGATTCTTCTTTTACCTTTTGTGTTGCACGTCAAATCCACAGAGTGACAGGAAAATGAGTAGGAGAAGGGTTCAAACAATACTTGCCTCCCATGAAACAGTTTTCATAGAGGTTCCCTTATGCAAGGCATTTACTGTTTCAGGAGACAAGAAGTAGAATACTTCTAGCTAAACTGAGCAACTGGAAACAGTGAAACTGTTTTACTCTATGTTTTATTAAAAACTCTCACCTTTATAGTCATTTCTTTGTCCCCTGTCATGCTGTCTGTAGTGGTAGGAATGACATTTGTGATGATTCTATTTTGCCTGTATTCAACACATTAATTGGCTTTACTGCCTATGACTAACATCTGCAACTAATTTGCCATGGATTTTATTGAATGGCCACGATTAGCATGAATGCATCGAGCAATTCATATACTGCACAGGAGAGTAAGAGTGTAGAGTTGAGGGAGATGGATGGTGACACAATATGTATGACTTGGACAACAGACACCAATTTTCACGACTGATTTTTTTTTCTCACAGGAAGTTAGTTTTCACATTTTCAAAATTTAAACATTTACACAGTGTGACTCTATATTCAACGATGTGATTTAAGGGCCCATAGAGATCAAACCTTAATCAAGCTTTCCTTATCACAAAAAGATATTGTAGGAATAAATTAAAAAAAACATTAACAGTATATCTGACATTGTAGTGCTTTTTGCAGTTTGATAATTAGGACCTGAAATCTTCTTTTAAGAGTTTCAGCAGAATATCATGATCAGGATACCTGTTAAACCGACTGACACGCAGGTTTCGTGTAGCGAAACCACAACACAGAACAGGGTGACTACTTCAGTGACAGCAGCAGTGGACAGCCAGGTTACCAGTGTGTTACACGAAGGTGTGAGTGAGGGTGTGTGTATACATAAACACGTCAAGATATATTTTTGACAGCTGATAGAGAGTTAAAAAAAAAAAAAAAGTACTTTTCTCAAACTAAGTCTCATCTGGAGGTAATTACCGCACACAAATGAGGACACACACCTACACACCGTGCACGACATGTCTGTTCAGTGATGATAGATGTTTTACAGGCAGAGATGTCATTTGTCTACTCAGGGTCATCTGTCTTTTCACTGTCATGAGCTGATGGCCCGACACGCTCACCCCATTCCTCTTTTTTTACAACTTGCACGTTCTCTCTCTTTCTCTCTCTCTCTCTCAGAAAATAGGACTTTGTTATAGTTAATTAAAAGATAACACAAATGGACAAAGTCGTAATTTGAGACGATACAGATGTAGTATTACACCTGCTAGAGGCTGACGTTGGTATTGCATGACCATATCGGTATAAAGCCAATTACAGCTGAATACATGGATTAAAAGTGCAATTAAATATTTTCACAGAGATTTTTCTTTCCACAGCCTTTTTTACAGCAATTACACAAAGGACAGAAAAAGTAAACAGAGGAAATGAGGTAAGATGTCCTCTTCTTTTTCTTGTCCTCTCATTATTTTGCTCTTAATATTTGTCTTTCTCCTTTTATCTTGCCTCTACCCTTTATTTTTTTTGTTATCACATTTTCTTTTGCTCTTGATCGCCACTTGTCTTTTCCTGTTTCCCGCCACCTTTCAATACGTAGTTTTTTCCTCCATTGTTTTCCTCTCCCTTACACTCTCTTACAATCCCTCTGACTCACCCCTTTCCTCTCAGAAGCAATTTCTCAACTGCGCAGTTAGAAGTGATCCATTTCACGAACCTGAAAAAGCCAATTATCTGCTTTTTTATGTGTTTCATTACTTCAGCACTCGTCACAGTGTTTTATTGGTGGGACGGTGGCTCGAAGCACAGACACATACTTGCAATAAACAACACACACAGCTAACAACTAAGAGACACACATTCCTATATGTACACTTATTTGCCTGCGTTTACATAATGTTAAGTTAGCATGTGAAGTGATGGATAAAGACTGCTAGTCAAATAAATTACGTGTGATTGAAGTGCATTATCTTCGGCAGCAGTGAGGAGGGGTGGGCTGCACCCTTGTCAATCAGCAACATAAAGACTGCATTGTCTCATGAATAAAAACAGTAAAGGGCACTTTAAGACTGAGGCACAGCAAGAAAGGCTGTCAGTCCCCTGTGCCAACGTCTCCCTCATTAAAATCTTTACTGACAACAAGGAATATATTCACGGGGCCAGTTCAATATATGTGTGTGCACAGGCTGTGTACATGTGGGTAATGCAGACATCTGTGTGTCATGTGTGCACTTCCATGAATGCGCAAGTGCAATAGTAAAGCACAGCTATTGGAGAATGATCACCCTCATTTGTCACTCCTTCCCATCTGACAGACACAGTGTGCTCATCTTTATTCAGCACCTGAGGCTACGGATGTTTAATGCTGCTATTAAACTCATCTCCGACATAAAGTGCATCTGTGACTAAAGAGTGAGCACAAGCTAAGCTCCAGGCAGTGAGTCTAATGGTGAATTCAGGTCTTCACACACAGAAAGGGAGCGAATATAAAACAAATGTAAAATGGCAGAGCTAACTTTCTAATTAACCTAATTGTCCTTTTGTCTTTCCTTTGCACCCTGCTCTCTGAGTATGTGCTTGTTTTGCGAGAAATCGTTGCTGTCTGCCTCTTCTTTTAACCTTTGCTCTACTCCTACCTCTCACTTGGTTTTTCTTTCTCTGACTAATGTACAACCTTCTTAGACCGTCCTCTTGCCCACTGCCTTGTGTGTGTGTGTATGTGAGTGTAATAATGTATCATAATTTCAATCTTGTGCTAAAAAGGCTGAGAAGCACCACACTAGCTTTTTGTGGGGGAGTGACCTCAGGGAGTTATCAGAGTACGCTAATTACAAAAAAACTTCTCGTTGCTTGGAGAGATCTATTTAATATTGGTCCCATGTGTCACATTACATTTTACTATTTCAGAAAACGTTGCCAAACCTCATTGCCAAAAATGTTATACTTTGTTAAAGCCTTAAAGCAATACTCCATTTATGGACAACATTCTTAAGGACTGGCCAAGAAATCTGACACATTACTCTGTGTAAGCAAAATAGGATTTCTTC
>JAPZDX010000021.1:18456333-18466387 GCA_029783625.1 Naso annulatus
TTGCACCTTAGGGGATGGAATTGGATATTGAGCAGTCTCATGTGTCTGCTTAGGCCAGTTAGCAGCAATCATATGAACGCGTGAATTATTCAAAGAAACTCAAAACTAGGGCAGGTGCTTCCACAGTGGCCAGATATGTAGGTACACCTGTAATGCTGTCTTGCATATGATGCAGTTATAAATATTTTATGAACTATGAGCACTCTGCAAGGAATAATCAGTGGATATGAAAAGCAACTAGAGAAAGATCATTAACTGGCATTAATGGTAGATCGTGATCTCTGCCTGAGGAATTTCACAAAATTATAAAAGACAGGCAGCCGAAATGTTTGCAGGTCACAGCTGTTAATCAAAAACTGCAAAAATGTGGAAAAACATTCAAGACAAAATTGATTTAAAAACACGCTAGTTTTATTTGATGAAATCCCCACACAGCAAATTGAAACCTGTAGTGTTTCCAGGAATCAGAGCAAAGAACAATATTTCCACACCTTGACATACACACAGAATCCCACTACTTACTTACACACCACATCCAAATCCTCTGGAGAAAACACATTAGGACATATGTACTGTTATTAATTTAGAGGTCAGAAAAATTAAGCGTTACAGAGAAAGAAACATTTACAAATTAAGTAGTATTTAAAATTCACTTTGTACCAAGGAAAAGCCAATTTAAAACCACAATGTTAACTACAAACAGTGCAAATTATCTTGATGGGTTTATGTATTTATTCTACAGCCATAATAATATTGCACACATTTATTATACACACACCTGCAGAGCCAAACAGTCGCTGACATGCTACAGATTTTTAAAGTGCTAGCTTGGGATTAGATTGAGAGCCAGCCTGCAAAATATTTGGTTTCTAAATTCATGACCGAAACACAGGGTAGGATGCATTTTGATTTTAAATCTGCTAGGTTGAGATTACAAGCCTTTAAATCAGAATTCTGCAACTACATACAACTGGGATGGAACCATGAGAGGAACAAACCAATAAAAAGAAAACCATCCGAAAAAAGAAAACAAAAAAAGAACATTCTGCTGTTTGTTATAACAGGAATACATTCTGTGATGGAAATGAAACCATGAACCTGCCCTGCTAATTTAGATATGCATAGACATGTTTTAAGATGTTGAAACAGTCATTTTTGAAATTCAGGAATCAGGGTTCAGGTCTGTGACTTCTGAGGATTGGAGTGAAATAAATGACAGCAACAGCTGCGAGATGAAATCCAATACTACATTTAGAGACCAGAGAACGTTTCTATCCAGCTAAATGCAAGAGACTGAATTTATTACGTTTTTAACCCAAAACAAAAAACAACCCATGATGTGTTTCACATTATATAACAAAAACATTTAAACTGACTGATCGATCCAACACCACAAAAAGGAGGAAGAGAAGGTTGTTAGTACCAGTTGAAAAACACGCCCTTAACGAAGGCAGCTGAACAAGATAACATCTGTTTACAGTAATTTCCACCAATAGTGATACACATCTCTTTCAAGTCCACAAGCAAACACCAACTAATAACATTAAGATGTTTATTTCACTGAAAATAATATACTCTGGATTAATATGTACATGAAAGTTAAATCTAACATTTTGAAAGATCAGCTTATTATCTGACGTTAAAGAGAAGGCGGAAGATATGGAGCAGACTGATAAGGACGAAGCTGCAAATCAAACCAAACTAGTTTCTGTGAGGAAAGGTACAGTAGTTAAGGTTTTCCAGGCCTGACGGATAGAAAGAGGTAGGTAGCAATGGGCCCCAGTCAGGACCAGAAACCTGAGAAAACGCACACACACCGATTACCCTAACCCTCCAGAAATCAAAACATACATGAATGTACGAAACAAACCCATGTGCAGGCACATTTACAGTATACGTCTATACAAAAAACCAAGTGTGCTCTCCTAGACTCAAGTGTCTGAGCTGATTTAGACAAAGCCAATCAACCACTTAGGTGTCTGAACACCAATCGCCAGTGACATACCATGCTACACTTCATGTGTCTGCACTGCAAGTAAACGGTGGATTTGATAGTAAAGGTACTGAACAGTGTTTTTTTTGTGATAGCACTTATCTGTGAGAACCTGAATAACTGTGTTTTTTTTGTTTGTGTTTAAAGGCTGCAACAGACACAGAGCTGTGTGTTACACTTACGTCAGCACCAGAACCAACACGCTTTGGCTATTTAGTGACTCTGCAGCTGTCAAACTGATGTTGACGACAAGTACACGGTGTTCTGGTACCTGGCTGGTTTCGTGATGCTGAAAGTCACATTCAGTGCTGTGCAAACAGTGAGAGGCTCTTCAATTAAAGTTACTACACCGGGATTCATGCCCATGTTCCTAAAAGGTGAAAATTTGAGAGATATCAATGTGCTGATTAGGTCTAAAACATTAAGAGTGATAAAGCTAACTAGGTAGTGATCAAACGGCGACAATGGAAAAGTTTATCATGTGCGAGGCTTCTTTCATCATATTGTGCAAAACAGCTAAACATAAGTGTGACAAAGAGGAAAAAGTAGTGTTTTTGTGAGTCAAGAGTAAATAACAAGTAATAATGAATATATTTAACTGTTGCAACTTGGACACCAGTGTCTGTGATCAAACTCTACCTACAGTGAAAACTCACATACAGTATTTATGTTGATACGTACGTCCATAATGCTTGTGCAATAACACCAACATCTGCTTGCCAGAGCAAACTAAGTGAGCCATTCCTAAAAAAAAAAAAAAGGAAAAAAGGCACTAGCTTCAAAGTAGCTACAAGGCTCTCTCAGGTCCACCAAGATTACATCTACACCTATGCTGCTACATTTAGACAATTAGTCACAGAAAGATCACCCATATAATTAATACGCACAAAATAATCTATAAACATAAACCTGGCGAAAGAGGAAGTGTAAGTGTGAACTCGAAGGCGTTAAAAGTTAAAACAATAAAGAGTTAAAGTGGCTGCAGAGAAACTTTGCAGCTGTTCCACTACGTTAGCAGCTGATCGTGGCAGCTGTCATTTAAAAACAGGTCAAATACAGTTAACAGAAGGAGACTTTGGTATGTAGAGAAGACCTCCCACATACTATATACTAGCCTCTAAAGAGCCTCGTGTGGACACTAATGTTCAGTGTCATGCTCTTGTGTGTGGATCATACATTATACATGCCAACTCTAGCAGAGATCCCATTTTCACATGTAGGACCCTCAAAATATCATCAGGCCTTCAGAAAAACTGTTTGGATTGTACTCCACCACCCTCCCAATAAAACCTGCTCCTCACAAAACATGCCAAAGATTAAACTGCATCGTGACACTCCAGCCCTCCTCAGAAGGTCAGTCTCTTGGCGGTGATGAACTCTTCCAGCTGAACCTTGCCACTGCCCATGAGACCGAACGCCGGATACATCGTCCCTGAACAATCCACCTGCCTCTCGTAAAGGCACCTCATGGTGTCGGCGTCGTAAAAATACACCCGGCACGCGTCATAATCGAGACATACGCCCAAGCGCTGCGGCATGGGAAGCACGCGGTTGCCGGGGTCGGCGGGCGCAGGTGCGCTTGCTGAGGAAGCGGAGGAGGAGGAGGAAGCCTTGGGGATGAAGAGTTTGCCCATGCCCAGAGTGAGGAGGGTGAAGGGCTGGGAGACGTCGTAGCATGTGTCCTCGCTGCCGCTGTCATGCCCACTGTCGTGGTCGTATCTGGTAAAAGGGGGAGAAAGAGCAGGCGAGTTAGGAGGGCACAAAGACTGTTTGTATCAACTGTTTTGAGACTTATGCCAGAGTCTCGGTAAAGCATTAGATGCATCAACTCACACCAAGTTGTGAGTTTAAAGAAAGTAATTATTTGTCAAAGCCTTAATTATCTATTTACCTGCTGACCATCCTCTTAAATTATATATTTGTACAAAACGTCAGAAAGTAGAGAAAGAGGGACATTACAAAGTCTTCAATGTCTTGTTTTGTCAGTCCAAAACACAAATACATTCAATTCTCAAAGGAGAAAAAGAAAACTGACAAATATAATTACATTTTAGAAGGTTTGAGCCAGGTAATTCTCAGTAATTAATAAGTGGTTATCTAAACTACTAAAGATTCACCTTCTGTTTCTCCACTAAACAATAATTTAGCACAGCTATTGTTCAGTTTGAAAGAGCTGCAAAGATGCAGAGATCTGTTTCACGTCATCTTTTTGAGTCAACTTTAGTGTTAGCCTGTTGGTTTTTAAACAAAGAAAAAACAACGCATGCTTAACCTTTAAATTCTGCCTGGAATTTATCACCTTGCAAACATTATATAATTACTATAGAATTAAAATGTCGCCTGTTTCTGTAATAATGTGTTTCTTTACATTCTTTTCCATGAGCTGATCCAGTGAGAAAGGCACGCTTTGTCTGTGAGTAAGCTCTTTACGAGTTTACACCGACTGTCTTACATCACAGGATTACGTACGACAGAAACACACTTATCTCTGTACTGACAATTGTTTACGTCTGTGTCTGTGTTGCAGGCATGTAAGTTAAAAGATAAACAGAATCTGTGCAGATTAGTCCAAGTTTCACCAAGTGTTTATTGATTATAGATCATTTGGAAGTGATAACTGTGTGTTATGTGCAGACACACGTGCTTACCTCGGACTGCTGGTATCTCTGGGATTGTGAAACCATTCAAGCAGCTTTGTGTCAGAGGCCACTCCAACTTTAACCATGTACGAGTACGGTTCCACCTTAAAGGCCCAATAGTGTCTGTGGAACAAACAGGATGATTTCATTTTTTACTGCAGGGATGGAAATGATAATGACCCAATGATGGACTCATTTGCTGACGAGTCCTCCAACATCCCTAGTGCAAAAATCTCTTCCTGATAAATGAAACATCACTCTTTCTGGAGGGAGGCTGCCAAAGACGGTAGAAATGACAGTTTAATAATCCTCCTACCTTATGTTCAAAAATAAAGTTCCATCTTGGCTCCCTCTCTCTTGAATATTTTATATCCTGACAGCATGAGATGTTGACAGTCTCATGAGGACCAGTAATTTTCCGCATTGTGCGCTACTCTACCTCTGTGTGCCTGTGTCTTACACTGAGGCTCACTGCGCAACAGTAATTTGCTGTATAGCCAATAAAGTGTCTTGCTGGAAGCAATTTCCTCGTACAAAGCCCCAGTGTTGTCAGTTTTTTGGCATACCTTCCCTGAGAAATGCCTGTGTCCCCAATAATGTAGTCCAGTCCGATGTAGCTGCCTGTCTGCACCCGATCTGCTGCAAGGAGGAAGGCCATGCCCGCTACGTTCTCTACTGCGTCCCGTCGCTTGTTCAGAATGAGCCGCTCCTCACTGAAGCCACACTTGTCGCTGAACAGGAAACCAAAAGCTGTGTGCGACAGAGACAGGGAGCGAATGAGCAGGGGCAGACAAATGAGAGAAGACAAAAAACAAAGAGGATAATTAAGAGACCGATTAGATTAAATTGTGTGAGTGGATACCACTTGTGTAAAAGGCAGTGGTTTATATCATGTTTGGAACTGGGTGGGTGACAAGAGCTGACACACGAGGGCGCTGTAGCACAATTATACAGGGCTCCATAAAGACTAGCCTGCCATCATCATCATCACCATCACACCATGAAGAGCAAGAGCCTCGCGGCTACTCGTTTTTTAACTGCAGCTGCCATTCATATTCTTCATTAGGGATGGAGCTGAACGCGTTCTATAAATAGTTTAAGGGCCAAAGGCCATGATTACCATAATCCAGGACGCATATAGGCCGACATGATTATGTCTGTTCACTCAGCCATACAGCACAATCTGAGATCTACACCGGGAAAGACCGCACAATTAACATATGTCTAGGGAAGTCCTTCCAACAACTAGGCCACCATCATTAAAATGTAAGTCTCCCTAAAGGGTGAGTAGACAATGATGCAGTCTTATGTAAAGTTATGTAGGGATGCTGACAGCCATCCCGTCGGGCTAAACTGGAAGCCTTGAATCTGATGCAAACTTCAAACTTCAGTCAGAAATGTAAGCAAACAGCTCAGCTTATCTTGTCAAGTCTTGCTGTTGGAAATGGTTTTGTTTTTAATATGAGAAAGTGATAAAATGCTAAATCCAGGCTGCAAAGTAACACATGATATTCGCTCAGTGCCACAAATTGATGCTATCAGTCATTTAACAAATAATAAAAGACAAAAAATGGGGCAAAAATAATGGATGCAGCATAAAATTAATCCCAAAGCAAGTATATTTTAATTTTACACCCAGAGTTCTTTTTCACCGTCGGTTCATGCTGACTTAGCAGCAACTCAAACAGAAAACTCAACTCCCAACAGCTCAAATCTTAATGTTTAGTAGGGATTTTATATATTAGCTGTTTAACACAGTGGTTCCACGCTGGGCTGTGAGGGACTGAATAATATCCTACTCAAATGAGTCAACAACAAGATGGATAAATGCTGACTGGCAAAGCTCTGGGTGCTTACATGTTGGAAAGCTGTAACGTTGTTCCCTCATGCTGCGTCATAAGTAGCAGTGTGTGTGCATGTTTGTGAGTCCATGTTTTGTTCTTCGCATTTGACCCCGGCCTCAAGTTTCACCTCATTACTGACGCGCAGTGAATCTAACCACTCACTCTTTCACAAAACACAGAGCGAAGGAATGTGGAGGCTCCAATCACAACACAAATGACAAGGCTTGTGCAGGATTCAAAGCGCAGCCATATCAGATCAGCGAGTGCTGTGTCACGTATGCATGTGTGCAACAGCCTCATTTTGTTGAGGCTCCTGCAATCGGAGGGAAAGAAAGAAGTGTGTCAATACTAACTGATTCTGATACAGATAACGCTTGCAGTATGAATAATTAGCACAGGCAGACCAAAGCAAAGGGAATGAAATGGTTGCCAAGCAGGACAGAAATAAAAGACACAGTCCCTCACTGAGGGGAGGATACTTGAATGAATTCAAGTTCAGCAGATGGTTGAGGCTAATGACTGTTTTTAATGAATTCCACCTTGCGTATGTCAGGCAGGCCTAAAAATGCCAGCAACAGATGCAAGTGCAGGTTTCTCTTCCAAACTGTACAACACAATTACCTCCCACACTCTCAGACAAAAGCTATACTGCTTTCAACCACGTGAAATGGCATTACCATGGTGATGAACTAAAAGAGCATTTGTTCCTTCACTACCTCCATCATGCATGCTTCAAAACTAAAAAACAGTGAAGCATCTGTCATCTGTTAATCGTCCTAAAATTGGCCCGATGCAAAACACTCAGGCAGGCGCGCCCTGAGAAATAAAGGGGATAGGGGAGCTTAGCCGCTGCCTCGGCCAAAAAGAGGCCCAAGAACAGGGGCTGGTTCTCCAGCAGTTAGAAACTTAATCCTGTTCATTATAACTGTTTGTGAATTAATAAAACGTGCTTGGCATCAACAATAATAATGCTAAAATTCATTAGGCTTGAGAAAATAATATAGTCAAAGTTGATGCCACAATTTTAAATTAATAGCAATCCATATTCAGGAACTCAACCAAGATTTTCACTTAACACCTCCCGTCCTCTTATTCCTTTTTCTGTTTACGTCCAACTTAAGACTCAAAGGACAAACCAAGAACACAAAAACATTCCTGTGGGGAAACATCACCACACACACACACACACACTCAGGCTTACCAGGTGCAGGAGGTGTGTGGAAAGTGACCTCAGGGCTGTAAGGGCTGAACATGGAGTTCCTGCAAGTTCGGACCCTGAAGCTGTACAGGCTGCTGGGGTCCAGGTCACACACCACAGTGCTGGGACCATAAACTCTGTCTGTCACCCTCCAGACCCCACTGTCCTCATCGTCCTCCTGGCACGGGGACTGGCTCGGGTCTGCGACTCTGAAGAAAAGGAAGTTTACTATCAAGTAATTTAGATTTTTTTTTTAAACATGTCTATTGGTGTACATAGTCCTCCCTCCGCTCTTCTCTTACTCCATTTTTTCTTTGTATATTTGCACCCACCTGCGGTATTCAAGCACGTGGTGATCAGTAGGCAGGTGGTCATCAGACAGCCTCCAGCAGATTGATGCCTCATTATAGACTTTGCTATTGGATAAATCAATGAGAGGAGGGTCTGGAACTGAAGAAGAGAGAGAAGAAGCATGAAGAATAAATAATAAATATTGTTATTTGTTTTTTTGCAATAAATAAATATTGCAAAATAACATCATTAGTATCACAGTCAGTGAAATTAAATTTCAAACTAATGCTGGCATTGAGCAATAAAATGTATTTACTTAGTTGGAAAACATAATACTTCAGACAAATATCAAAATATCACATGCTAGAAAACTCGTTTCAGGTGATAAGTCAGACAGTTTACATAGCTGCCATATCTCCACAGAACCGTAACAGCTCTGGAAAAAGGTCTGGCTGCACCCATTATCATTATGCTACATGGGGAAAAAAAACATTCTGGCTTGTTTTTTTTCCCCTTTGTTTCCTTAAACCAGTCATAATTGTCTTGGGCGGCACTAAGCCCATGATGCAGCGGCTGTGTCCTTCCAAAATACTAACATGTAGGAAGCAGAGTGGGAGACGAATTCTGACTGAAACAGTCGCCCAGTAGCAGGCTTATACCCACACTAAGCCAGATGTAATGGATCTTGAGCATAAATGGAAAATTACTACAAAATTCCAGTAAAATCTCTTGCGTCTTAATCATGCTTAGTGTAGTCCTTCAGCTCAATACCGCGGGTTTAAGCAAATGCAGCAGTGTGAGTGTGGCAAAGATTAGATTTGTCAGGATCAGTAATATCCACCCAGGACAATGGACAAGACTGTCTTACATAATGGAGCCTGTTAAGAGGTTTTTACATAGACTCACTGCCAGTAAATGCACTTTGTAAACACCCCCACCACCAACCACTTTCTTCATCTCTCCCACTCTCAACTTCACTTCCTCTTCCTTCATTTCACTTTCTCAGCTCATTTATTGTCTTTTTACTCCTCGGTGATTGTCAAGATTTCAAGTGAAGCATTAACCTGTCCAGTGCTGCAGTACATTCATCGACATACCAACAGCACCGATTCCAATCCGCCTCGCTTTTGTCAATAGCATCTACTCTGTAATGACTCTGTTCACCTCATCATTTACTGTTCTCTCATCTGAAAGCTAATTTTTCTCCAGAAACTGAATCACATTACTGTAACCATGTAGGTCACTGTCGTCTCTCGAAGATCAAAGCTTTTTTCACTCACTGTCCCGGTGAGAATTCGCCTCATCTCATTTGTACATTTTCTATTTTCTCCATCTTTTCACAATCCCAATCCTTCTTTCCTTAAGCGCTTTTTCCACACAGACAGATTCCCACTCTGACCAGTGTCACCACTGCTGCAGAGCTTTCTGAGCCTCCAAAGTCACTTTACTAATCCTTAGTCTCCAAGGTCTTTTTCTCACAGAGACATGAGCTCCTTCATGAGCTTGGGCCCTCTTAAAGCCATGTGTAATTTCATTTACCACGACATTGCCATGTTGGTAAAATCTTAGATGTGCAGATATGTACATATAGACAGTACAGGATTAGAGTATCTTTTATTTGTGTGTGTTAACCACTGGGCATTGAAATTTGGCCGGACTTCAACAGTGGAAAACCCTAAAAAGGCAGCTGACTGTGACTCAGAGGCTATGTGACGAAGGTGAGCCGGTGGTCGGCCATTAGTGTTGAGTAGTTACGGAGGATTGAGCTTGTGCTCGTTGCAGCCCGGTCCCAGCCGATTACATTTTTGCAGGCAGAGCAGAAATGCTTGTTCACTGGTTTTTATGTGCGCATAACATAATGGTATGCCACTACTACTGACATGTCTTTTGCATTTTTTCCTTTACAGCCAACATGACTTCCCCTTCCTGATTTGAACTTCAATTACAGAGGCAAAGGTAGAATGTAGTTACAGTCCACTATTGCAGCCTTTCTCAAACTTTTTTTGTGCCAGGACCAAATAATGAATGACCCTTAACCTCTGGGACCCATTTACATAACCGGATATGAAACCAGACTTAATGTATGCTG
>JAPZDX010000021.1:18493870-18506937 GCA_029783625.1 Naso annulatus
AGGAAATTTCCCTTAAAAACCAAATGTGGTCCTTGTGGTACAGAAAAACAGGAAAAGTAAAAAAGATCACCAAAGTCATTTGGATTCATCATCAGGAAACCATGAATGTCTGCACCAATTTTAATGCACAATAAACTTGTCCTTATCAAGACTTTATAACTGATCTACAAGCATCAGTACCTATTAAACATATATAAAGTCATCACTTATACCCTGTACAGATGTTGCATCATCATTCATAAGTCATTCCACTCATGGCCTAGAGCAGCATCCACAGTATTCATTCTCTCATGACCATTTCATTAGACTCTTGGGGCAATGATAAGTCCAGTGCTCATGTGTAATATCTGTGGAGATGACACTTGACTGTCCAATAAAAAGCCACATAACTGAGCCCCAGTGTACTATGCTTGACTGCATAATCAATAGAACACATCGATTAGTGTGTTTTACTAAGTAGAGTTGATTCAAGTTGAATAACAAAGAGAGAAAGCAGCAGTTGCATAAGCACGTATACGTCCATCCACGTGCCTGTGGATCGTTCAAAATGAGTCACTGATTCAAATGATGCGGCAGCAACAGCGTGTATACACGAGTGGAAGAGACAGCAGAGAACGGAAACATCAAGTCCTCTGTTTAAATTTTTGTACGCGCCTGACAAACTTTAAAGTGATGTAATCGGCAGGTTTTTTTCCTATAATGGACTGAACTGATGAAAGAATCGTCAAAATTTACCATTGCAGAATTTAAGTCAGCCTTTTACACTTTCTTTCAGTCAGCCTCTCTTACTTGGTGGCATTATAGGGTTACATGGAAAAGTCTGGTGCCACAAAGGTCTAAGGTGTCTGTTGAACAGGAGACCATAACCACACCCAGACTGCAGCTGCAGCTGGCTGTCACGGGAGCATCTCCAGACACATTGAAGTGGGTTGGGCTGTATTCACAGGGGAAGAGAAGACATCACAAACCTCATTTTCCTCTCATTTTAAAATGAGCTTTTTAAAACTTGAAAAATTCTAAAATGTGATTAAGTGCTGTTTCCATTTTTAATAGCCTCTACATCCAAATTGGATATCTCAGTGCATTAGGCCACATTTGTGTGGATTGAATTACCTCATCAGTGCCAACAGTGAAGTGTGTGTCTGTGACTGTGCTATGCAGCTCCCAGGTGGGACTCTATTCTATATGTGTGCCTGCATGTGTGGCCTGTATCCAGTGAAACTCCCCTCCCCCCCCCGAGGCTTTTAACTGCGCTTTAGTGACTAACCCAGCAAAGAACAGAAGAAAAAAACATCATAATCAGACTGCGTTAAAGCACAACTCATCCACGTTGCAGAAAAAATGAGGGTCAAATTAGACAGACTGCTGACCGGTTTTCATCTTTGAAGTTAAAAATAGAGTAACAACAGTTCTGAGTCATCCAGCCACACCGAGTCTGCTGTGAAACAAGATGAGGACTTGGTCTTTTTTACAGAAACTCAGCTGTTGGAGGTCATTATACCCCACCTAAATAAGTGGTCTCCATTTGTCCTCTTCCTGAATGGAAAAAAATATACATTGCCTTAGGATATTTTCATCTTGAGTGGGGAGAGGAAAGAAATACCCCACCTAAGCCTGAACGACATGGAGACATGATGCACATTAATGGAAATATAACTGCCATGTTTGACCCTAAAAAATAAGGTGCTCATGCTTCATATTGGTAGGATTATTTAGCAAATTACCCCAAAAAACAGAAATGGACCAAAAAGTCATTTTCTTTCTTTTCTTTGTGGTATTTATCTAAAATCAAAGTTTTGATTGTGAGGTTTCCTGAATGATTTTGACGACCCCATGACCTTTTGGCCACACATATTTGTCCAGACCAACAATTGGTGCATGACGAAACATCACAAAAACTACAGGTTTGATTTTTTTTTGGTACACTTACTATTGATTATCACTGCTCTGGATGATATACCTTAATTTTTTTAGTAAATCAAGGATATTTTATCCTCCCAGCAGACACATTGTCCATCTATAACAAGATTCAGCACAGACTAATATGCAGTTTGCTTTCAAGAACACTTGCAATCCCCAGAAGTCAACCCTCTTTTACCACCTGCTTTACGATAAAATGTCAACTTTGCACAAGCTATCACAGCTAAAAGGTTCCATTAATTTTTTGAGCACATTCATTAAAGTTTAATGACACAACGGCCCCCCATTGCAGTTGATGGTCTGCAGAGAAAATATATCAGTCACACACAACAAACACACTGAAACCAGAACGACTGTAAAAGTTAGTCTGCATTTTTATTCTTCGTAAATACATTAGACACCGCCAAGCTAGAATCAACATTACTGTCCTCAAGTTCGAAGCTGAAGTACTATAATACATCACATATCAACATTTGCATATCCAGTTTCTCTAACCGTCTCTCTGATGTAGCTGTAAACATTTTTTCATCTTAAGCACTTGCACAATAGAAGTCACATATTTATAGACATTTACATATTTATCTACACTCAATATCTCTACAAAGCATAGAAAAAATAGATTCCATTACGTGTATTGTTACATTATTCATTATTACATTATGTATATTATTTGATGAGAGAATTATTTTGGCTTCTCATGAAATTTTCACAATCCTTTCACACCTCATGACCCTCTGAAAACAGCTTTCACTGCGCAAAGTCATGTTCTCTCCTTTCATGCTGTGGGACTGAGAGCATGGACTGCAGCGTGATGAAGCAAAACAAAAAAGAAGAAGAAGAAAAAAAGAGAGATGTGATACAGCAACTGCTGAGAGGCTGCCTTCATCCGCAGCGAGCGGCAGATCCATCAATCCAATGTTTCATCCTTTTAAAGTCGAGCAAGCATTTCTGGGTTTTGTCTCAATGAATACACACGATCGGCCAGACGTGAAGAGACGCAAAGCCAGATTCTGCTAAAATGACACTACCAGTCAGCTCATGTCTGCTTGAGTAAGTGAACTCTGCAAAGACAAGAGGAGGAAGAACTGATTACAGGGTTGGTGTTCCACTTCCTGAATGTTGAGAAAAGGATTTAGGATGCACCTTCCTCCACCCCCTCAAGAGGACACTTCTATTCAGTGCAATTTCTGACAGCAAAAGCCGAGCTAAGTCCAGTATAAGCATGCCATACATGTGGAGAGCATTCAGAGAGCAGTGACCCAGAAAAATGCTAAGTGAGGCACATTTCAGGTTCAAGTTTGAGTTAGTAGTCTTGCTATGTGACTTAGCCTATGTAGGCTAAGGACAGAACCCTGCCAAGGGTGGTTGCGTAAGCAGAAAAAGTCACTTCATTGTATGCATGGAGGACAGGATTGCTTTCTTTCAGCATATTTTTCATTTAGAACCACTCAGATTTTCTTGAGGTGTAAGACATTTAATACCAAATAATACTAAAAATACCACATGATGACTAATTCAAAAGCCAATGTTGTGATTAATGGATTTGAGTGTCTGAGGCTCAGTTCAGCAGCGGCAATGCGACCGGCATTGAAACTTTCTCGAAGGTGCCGTTACTAAGATACATTCTGTAGTAACCGCAATAAAAACAAACAAACAAACAAAAAAATGGCAGAAGAGAAGCCGACAAGTTCAGCAAGAGTAGCTATAACAAAGCTTTTTGTCTGAGGAAAAAAATAAAAATAAAAATAAATAAAACAATACAACAGTATAGGAAAGCAATTGTTTTTGCATCAAAACAAGGTTTTATAACACGGTAGGATTGGTTGGGGTTCAGAGAGGAGATTCCAGCCTCCGTCAGTCTACGTTTAATAATGGATGGAACATATTATTTATTTATTCACCTCTCCTCCCCTCTTCTCTCCTTTCCTATGTCCTCCTGCTCTGCTTTGTAAGTCTGAAAACGAGGGCAACTGGGTGGCAAGGGAGACGAGGCCAGGTACTGCTTTATTTTAGACAGTGGGAGGGAAACTACAGAGACTGTGTTATTTATACATCCAGTCAGAACTGGTGCTACACAGCAGACTCCCACAGGTAACATGTTGCAGACCGGCTGCTGTATTTCTGACCTGCTGCGGCATCGCCTCGTCTTCGCTTGTCATTCTCAGGGAGCAGGTGTCTGCTGGGACAGCGGTCTTTTAACAAAAGGGTGTGGTTTCAGTGGGAGAAATGTTCAGAGCACTAATGTGACGAGAACAAAGAACAGAACGAGCTTGAATGAGAATTTCTACCAGGATCTGATCAGGATTTAAAATGTAAAATTCAAATATATAGCTCAGTTCAAGGGCAACAAGGCTGGAACATCACGGAGTATCTGTTCAGGGAGGGACAAACATTAGTAAAATCTTCATGAAAGTTGAAATTTTAGCATTACATAGGCGAGGTGACTTTGTTGAGTAACAGTTGTTTCCATAAGCGGACTCTTGGTATCATATTGTGCTCATATTTACTGTCTTTGTTTTTGGCCTCCATCCTTTCTGCTTTGAAAATAACAAATCAATTCCCAGTGCAGTTCTTAAGAGTACATTTCCCCCAAATATGCTACCACTGTCTCATCCTTCTCATATTGATTCCAGACTGGCTGGTGCCCTGCAGGGAGAAGGGAAGCTGGTGAAGGAGGGCAGCTCAGATCAGTTCAGGGTTCAGGAGTCTGGGGATGTCGGGATGGGATCTGCTGATAAAACTGACAGCTACTACAGCACCTCGCAGCACTGAGGGGGATTTTTGTCTTCTCACCAAATTCCCTTAAGAGGCCCAAGTCTATTTTTCTGTTGGCCTCAAGAAAAATGAGGAGACTAAATTATATTTTCTGTGATCTGAAATGATAAGACCTGTAGCTAAACTCATTTTTTTTAATCTTCTTGGCAGGAAAATAGATTTGGCCCTTGGGGTGGTTGAGTCTTAACCACATTTTCTATGAATTTCACCCCAGCAGTTCCATTATCATTTAAATCTCCCTCTCTCTCTCTCTCTCTCCATCTTTGAATAAAGCCTGAGGTGGTGAAACTGAAGGCAGCTGAGGAGAGAAACACTGGAGAGTTTACCTGCCAGGCTGGTATCACCTTTGGGACTGAAAGGGCTTGAGGCTTTGAAGAGGTTCAAGAGCAACGTAAGGATGAAGATGTGCGGAGGACAGAGAGGCAAACAAAATACTGCACATGGAAGATACTGCCTCTGGAGTGTTTCTGTCTAAGAATGTATGGATATTAATCAGTATCAAAGACAACCCCACTAAAGAACAATTAACTAGTTAAAAAAAAACAAAAACAAAATGGCTCCTCCACAAAAAAATTCGATATCTCCTCTTCACAGTCCCCTCCTCAGATTGTGAATAATATTTACTTTGAGGATGTTTCTTATGTCCATGTGACGTGACAGTAGTGTTCATCCTTGGCTAGAGGATCGTGTTGTTGACTATGACGATGAGGCGAAGCAGAAGGAAGCTTCCAAAACATTATTTTCTGAAAAGTTTCTGAAATCGAGGCCTCTGGAATTTTTTCAAGTCTCCAGTGACTCAAATTTGACTTTCTGGCACATAGTTTTACTCCCACAAACCACAATGCACATTCTTATTTACTACGGTCTACAAATAAAAAGGCAGCAAAAAAAGTGTGGCATATATTGCTTAACAGAAAAGTCACTTTAGATGTACTTTAAAGAGTTCCAGCAGTTACTGGTGCGTAACTGGAGTCTCACAAACCTTTCTGATTCCTGAAATGAGGCCTCTCAGACGAGGGGCCCAACGTCTTCAAGACACACAGCAAGGGTCCAGTTGTGTTTGACTGATTACTGTTAACTGAACCTGTTTGGATACAGAGCTGCGGCTCATCCTGCTGTCAGTGCTGCCTGCTGCAGCTGCCGGTGCTGTCCCTCCATGTCTGCTGCAGCTGCTGGAGGTGCTGAAAGGCTCTCTGGGTGATGTTAAGAGCTGGGTGGACCTTCCTCAGACTGGGCTCGCCGATCAGAGACAGACCACACAGCCCTAAGTAGGCATGGAGAGGGTCTGCAGGACGAGAAATGGAGAGAAAAGAGTCCAGGGGAAATATGGGGAGCAGAGTGAGGTATGGAAGTGAGAGAAAAGGACAGAAAAGTGGAAAAGTAGGTCAGGGCTGTAATCAGGCATCACAACAGAGGCATCTGTATGTGACGGGTCCGTGCACCTGATCGGAGATAAGATGATGACGATGTTTGCCTCATTTTCATAACTGAGTCAATAAAATAATTATCAGATTTCCCTTAAAAACCACCACAGTACAGAGGCGTTGTTTTTGTTTTACTGCTCCTTTAAGATGATTTAAATAATGTACACAGGTCGACCCCGTGACCCTTTCCTCCCTTGGGACTGAAGTAAAAGCTGCACAGGCTCGTAAATGGAGCGGTAATTGAATTACAATGAAATGACAAATCAGTGGAGACAGACATCCGAATCAATCAAAGAGCCATTAGCTGCATCAATCAGGATCCAAAGCCACTCAAACTCAAGGTTGTAGAGAAGACATGTCTGGATTAGTCAAAGGTTTGAGCTGAGATTTCATCAACGAGGACATTTTATTTGTATCACAACTACGGTAAAAACAACTCACTTTAAAGTTTTTTGATTACAGCTAGTTCAGAACAATTTATTCTACAAGAACATTTCACGGAACATTAACAAGGTACCACCGTAACAGCAAATTATTAATTTGAGTTATCACCCAGTGGCACTTCACTGTAGTGGCCATTTATCATTTTTTTGGTCCCGACTACTCCAGAGGGAAATATCTGGTTCTTAAGCTGCTAAATGTTCAACTATGCTCACCAGCAAATCGCTGACTTAATCAATCTGACGTGTGGTGCGGATCAGGTACAATGTACAATAGGTTTATGGAGCTTTTCACGGAAAGCAGCTGCCGGCTGTGGCCAAAAGTGAGACTGAGAGCAGCAAGTGTGAATCAAAACAATCAAGTCATAATCCTGCAGGCTGGAACTCGATATTAAGCTCTGTGAAGCCTCAGGGATCCAGTGAATAATGACCACTTTTCAACTGTCACAATGTTTTCATTTGATACAAAGTTCAAAAAGTTCATCAAAATATCTATTTTGCCCACTAGAAAGCATTCCCTCCATCTAAACTCCTTATTGGGTGGCTTTGTTGCTCATGACAATGAAGATCACCATTGTTGGACCATTTCACATTTCTGTCTGCTCTTGGTTTTCTAAAGGCACAGATACTCAGATACAATGAGGACTCTGCTTCCCTCTGTGTCGTTTTGGCTGCTCTGTCCAATCCCCTCAAGCAAAGCGCTCCGCTGTGCTGTTATGTTGGCAGAATTGCCTCAACAAAAAACAGAACAGTCTGTCAAGACTGGAACAAGTTGTAAATCTGGCATCACACAGTTAATTATGTTGCCTAATGCGAGGACGGATTTTTACTACAGAAACCTTATAATGTAATTATTGCATGACTCTTTACAAGAGCTAATTCTTATGATGTTTGGATCTGTGGTCTATTACTCAGGCGTCTGTTTAGATCATTTATAGCTA
The DNA here is from genome assembly GCA_029783625.1 of Naso annulatus. Classification (NCBI taxonomy): domain Eukaryota; kingdom Metazoa; phylum Chordata; class Actinopteri; order Acanthuriformes; family Acanthuridae; genus Naso; species Naso annulatus. The sequence continues at coordinate 18,501,371 of JAPZDX010000021.1, forward strand.
TTAAGTCAGACAATGAAAAGAGCTGTAGATCAGTTTAACGACAACAGTACAGATGCTTCCAGCCTGACTCAATTCAATCAGTTCAAGCAAAAATCTCGGCCGCCATCTCGTAACGTGATACAGCTGTTCCTAATACTAAATCTGATGCTGATGTTCTGAACTCACTCTTAAAGGACCATGCCAGTGTTACTGCACGTCATTATCCTTTGTCATAATTGGCCACATCAGTTACACAAACTCCACACGTGTTTTCCTGAAACAGCTTCATCTTTGAGATATCGTGTTTGTTTACGTTTTGTCCATATTCAATGAATGCTACAGACATGGCCTAAAAATAAAACCCCCAATTTTTTCCGTACCATATTCGATTTTTTGATTTTAATCGTTTTTTTTTAAACGACAAAAGACAAAGGAATTATTTCAAATACGTTGTTTTTATTTCAAACAAACATGAATTTCCCTATTGGGAATAAAGTGCAAACCTAGCTTTAACCAAACTCCACATTTTTTTAATTAAAGGTTTGATGACGCAAAGATGAATCCTCCAATTTGGGATTAACGAAGTGCCAGCCCAACTTGCACCAAACTTTACTTACAAAAAATAAGACACCAGAGCTGAGACAGAGCCATAGGCTACCGTATTTACCCTAGTTAAAGGGGAAATCGAGTTTCACCATTTTCGTTTTCTAACATCCTTCAAACAAATTAATTCAAATTTCGATTTAAAATCGATTTATCGCCCAGCCCTAGACGTTAGTTAAAAAAAACAAACCAAAAAAACCAAACAAACATCAGTCAAAATCCTTCTTCGTAATATTGGAGCTAGGAAGGCAGAAGAAGTGAGAAACTATTTTTTCAGGCGTAGTTACCATCATCGCAGCAGCTCCCCTCTCTCTCTCTCTCTAAGTTATTTTTGACCAAATAAACTCAGACGTTCCCTTTAGACGGGTTAATTACTATATGTAGCAACTTTCATGGCAGTGAATGAGGTTTAAAAATGCAGTCTGAGATCTACCGAAGCATACGCATGCTCACATTTGAACATTTGTAAAAGATATGGAAAAAAAATCACTCCTAATGGTAGAAAGTCAAAACTAGATTGATTTTGTCCTTTAAAGGCAACTGTGGACAGGAGCAGGTTGTGTCAAAGGTTCAAAGAACATCTGGTTATTTTTGGTTCGTGTCTGCTGAACAAAAACGAAGCACCTTCTTTTGTTAATCATCATTGTTAGCTTCGTATCTCCCCACACCAGCTCCTGGACATCAGTGGCTGGATAACTGCACTGTTCAAGTACATGAGTTCAATGCTATCTGTACTCTTACTGTGAAAGAGCTCCTTTTATTTTCGAAAACTCTCCTTTGTTCAGTGATATATACAAGGCTTTGTCAATACAGCATCTGTTGAGCTTCACTCTTGCCTGCCTCGTTCCTGTAACGTGAGGAGCTCTACTTTGTGTCCTCGGGCTACCTATGAACAATCGCCTCATCAATTACACATTACAGGAGCGAGCAAGAACACACATACACATACGTACAAAGGCATGTGCACCATTGAAGTTTAGGGTTACAAGAGCTTTTCCATTGATCTCAAGTAAAAACTGCCAGCCACAACTCCACCCTGACCTCCCTGCACCTGTGGAGGGCAGAGTGGAAACAGCCCAAAGAAAGAAAGAGGAAAAAGAAACTGAAACTGCTTCGTTTCTCCATTGTTTTGTCTTTGAGATCTTTGAAGCTACTGAAAAACCCAGCAACAATATGCTCAACAGCAACCTCTACAAAGTCTTTTTGTTTCATTCTTTTCACTACATGAACATTAAACATCTCATCCATCCCCATTTTAATCTAAGCCCTTTACAGCATTATAATGGCACATACAGAATTCCTGTCAAATTAAGAGAGACACAAATCTGAAGGACTGAAATAGCAGCAAAAAAAACCCAAATCAAAACAAAAAACAAACAACAAACAAAACAAAAAAAAAAATTCAAAAAATCATGGCCTTGTTCATTCCAGTGGCGTCTTTTTTACACTGATGGCTGTGAGCTTTTACTGCAAATTTCTTGGATTAACCAAATCTGTGAGTCAAATCAGTATTATTTACCTGGATGGCTGTCCGGCCACTTGGCGAATCCCCCCACCAACCGATCCTGCGTGGACAGGATGAAGCTCCTGTTCTTGTCAAAGTTCGTGTACTGGAACACATCTAACAGCTGGGACAAGAGAGCAGGTGGGGGGGAAGGGTGTGAGAGACGAGGAGGGGAACAAAGGAAACATTTTGCTATTACATTTGGGAGTAAAGATAAAAAATTAGCATTGAATTTAAAGAGTTGTGAATTTTTCCTAAACAGTTCCTTTATGTTTTAATTCTAAAGATGCTGAACATGTTGTATTTCCGGAGCTGGGTGATGCTCATTTGAGTGACTGAATGATCAAACACTTGATATCGTCTTTTCACACAGACATTGGCGGAAGAAAACATCAAGCCTCAATATTTGCCATACTGCACTTTGGCCATATACAAATATTTTGTGTGAGTGTGCACATTTGTCCCCCTGGCAGAGTTCTGACCCAGAAATTCACAGTTTTCCTGCATTGTATTTGATTGTGTGTGTGTGTGTGTGTGTGTTCGCCTGGCTTACTCATAGCTGTTTGCAGTTTTGCTCACAGGTTTCTGCACCCTCTGTGTGTGTGTGTGTGTGTGTGTGTGTGTGTACCTCTGGCTTAGTTATGACCCAAATGCTGAAAGGTTTGTTCACAGATTTTTGGTTATGGTTTAAATAATGGGAGTACATGAGGTGCTATTCAACAAAAAATGCCCCTTGTTATTTAGAGCATGATGGTGTTTCTTTTAAATCTTTATTTTATCTCTTTATCCCACTGGAAAATGCTGCAGAAGTGCAGTAAATCAGAGGTTAAAATACTTAAATGCACTACAACATGCTAATGCATGCAGGAGAATGTGTGTGTGAATACATGTCAGTGTACATTACACCAGTTTGTACCTCTAGCGTAGCTCCCACCCAGAAGGAGTAGCATGTGTCCACAGGCTTGTTGGGGCGCCCGTGGAAGCCGGTTTGCTGCCTCATGATGCACCAGCGGCGAATCCTGTCCAGCTCGCGCTGACTCAGCGCCTCCTCCAGTCGACCCATCAGGCACAGAGAGGCAATAGCGCAGTACGTCCAGCCACCTAGACACACAGACAGGCAGGTGCATGACACACACACACATGCAGAGGGTTTGGGGGCAATTTGTAACAAACATTAATCAAATTAAAGACTTAATTGAAGTAAGACAACTGATTTCGCATTTTGTATCAAAATTGAAAAGCGTTTCAAGTCGACATGCATTCATGACTGACAACTAGATGAAAAACTCTGTAGTAAAAACAGAGGACATATTTGCTTGTGTGCCTTCATACTGTCAAGTATTAATTTGCACACTGCTCCTCTCACTTTCCACCTTTTCCTGGAAGTTATCACAATGTGGGTCTACCGTATGTTTCCAGTAAGTATACAGAATTGAGCGCTCGTGAGGAAAAAGGCTGCATTTTTATACTTTTCTGGAAAACAATTGAAGATTTTTGGAGTGGAGTAAAGATGCTTTAGACAGGGACTAAATGCAGAGAGCCTTTACAGCCACAGTCACACAAACACGAGTGTCCGTCGACTGATGAAAGGCTGTTATCAGTACAGCCACAAGCAGTCAAGCAGTCGCTATCCATCACCTTCTCCGACTAAACAGTCAACTGCTGTCATTGTCACCATGTATTTAACTCATCCCTAAACATCAGCACCAGCCCTGGCTGCTTATCTGCGTTTGTGTGAGAGAGAACGAAGACGAGGCAGGTTGAAGTGTGTGTGGGTCAGGGGTGTAAATCTGCCGACACGTTACACTCGCCACCCTTCCAACATGTCTAGCTCGCTATCTGCTGGAGGCACGGGAGGATCAGAGGGGCCAAATATAAATCTGGATCAAACACAACAGCGGGGAAATCCAAAACACTAACTGCAACAGCAGCATCAACACCCATGTGCTCTGTAACAATCAAAATTAATTTGAAATAAATGAAATAATGCACCATGTAAAGCAGCTTTTCGGTACTCTGTTCTATAATGATAGGTATTCACACCGGAATTTCACTTCCTCTTTGTCCACAGCACATTTTTAGCACATAAACAAAGAGAGAGTTAATTTCTTTCCTCCTGTGACACCATGCATCAGGTATTAAACCACACAGCAGCTCAAACACAATCATCTACAAAAACAGAGTCTTTGCACACAGTGTGGGAGGTCTTGGTGCTGAACAAACACACACTTCAAGCGTGGATGGGTAATGGGCATCTACTGTGGATCTCTACTGATGTGTAATCAGCCCTCAGACAGAGAACTGGCTGGCTTTCACAAGAATGCAGAGTCTCAATGAAGCCTGTAATCACGCAAGTTGAATTTATAGCAAGCGGGGAAATTTTAAGATGCACTAAAATCTGTCCCTTCACGCAATTTTTAAATCCTATAAATTTAATTTATGCATTCATAATTTTTTTTTTCCCCCCAAGTTAACAGGAAATACCTTTACTGTGTCAAAAAGGTTATTATGGATTTGTTCCAAGCTTTGAAATATGTGTGTGTGTGTGTAGGAGGAGGGCTTTTGTGTTAGAATAATAAGGTTAAATTTGAGTGTGGGAGGGATTAACAAGGACAATATATTTGCAGAGATTTTATTTGCTAATCCTTTAAACCAGTTACTCCCATCAGCCACTTTCATGGCCTCTGCCACACCGCCGCCAACGCACCCACCAACAGTTTGATCTCTTATGAACCTTTTTCCTTGAAAATCAGGCTCATAAATCTGCACTGTGCACGTTTTTAGTCTTCCTCCCTGACCTGCCAGTGCATCTACCTCACAGACATTCAGCTTTCAAACTCTGATTTCTCATATTTAAGTAGAAGCCATTAGATAATGATCATACTCACCATGTGACTCTCGCCCAGCTCCCTGGCCAAACCCATTGTCGTAGGACTGAGCAGAGCAGAAAGAAAAAGGCATTTAATTAAAAGCAATGTTTCCTCTGGCAGGAAGGATAAATGAAAGAGATTAGCGTCAAAGAGGCTGAACTGGCCACATTTATTCCATGTGTTGATTCACACTAAGCCTATTTTTAAAGAACATAAAAATATATTTGCGAGACTGCAGCAACGTGACCGCAAACCAGCTGTGTTAACTGGCTTTGTTTTTTTTTAAATTTTTTTAGTATTTTGTTGTGCTGCATTAAAGTTTTAGCAGTTGAAATTGCAGTATTTCATTTCGAATACAAAAGACACACACTGAGAAGCAGAGGTCCTCAGAAGCAGGACAGAAAACATAAAGGTGAGGTGGCTAAAACTAAATAAATTAGATATCGCTTGATGTTTTATTTGCAGTTATTTAGCAGATTACTTGATATTCTGCTGAATCACACTTTTTTTTTAACTCCAGCAGCCATGGGGTAGTACATACATATTTTGCAACCTTTTAAAACATCTTTCTAAAACTTCTTACGACTTACATGTAGGCTAACTACAAAAAC
>JAPZDX010000021.1:18538004-18553427 GCA_029783625.1 Naso annulatus
TGTCCTAAACTGTAAAAATAATGTTAAAGTAAATCACTGACACAAAACATGCTCCTTCCGTCAAAACTACAATATTTGAAGTTTTTTCTTGCTGAAGACAAGTTGTTGCTAATATAAGTATTTTAAAACAGGGGCCCACCTATAGATCGTTTCCTTTTTGAAGTGGTCCTGCTCTGCAGTACATGGCACCTTCTCTAAAAGACAAATAAGGTGCAGGATGATTGACAGGGCCTTGCTGAGCTGGGCAGGGTCTGGAGGCATCGGCCCATTTTGTTTAACTGCTCGCTCAATCTCCAACACACTCTTGGAAAGGATCCCCATCAAGTCCTCAAATGACACTGATGTCCCCAGGAGCCCCTTGGCTCTGTCCTGTAGCATGAAGGAGAAGAGCTCAGCGAATGACAGCAGGCTCGAGGCTGTCATGGGGCTGAGGGGATCCAGGTTGCTCTGCTGCATGTCGAGCGCGTACTTCCACAGATTGATACACCGCTCAAAGTTCCCAGAGTCAGCGTAGACCGCACCTCGGTAACGGATGTAGTAAGAAGTGTCGGGATGTTGCGGCCCGAGGATTCTCTCACGGATGAGCAGTGCCTGCATGCGCATCTCATCCGGGTCAGAAATCAGCGCGTCCAGCTCTTCTCCGTTTGTTACCTAGGAAGATGATTTGTGTGGGGAAAAAAAAAAAAAAAAAAAAAAAAGAGTTCAAAATTTGTCTCTCCAATATTCAGATTACAATGTGCAGTTACGCCTCTTGCAGTGCATTTAACAGCAGTCACTTTGTGTATGCGTGTGCTGCCTTTCCAAAATATAACAGTGTCAGCATTAATACAACCTATGTCAAGACCATTAAAGGCAACGCAGAACCTGTCTGATGTAGAGTTGGAAAAAGACTCACCTCCCTGGCGTAGTCATATGCCATGATCAGCTGCTTGGGTTCTGGTTTATGGACAATGTTGTTACTGTCCATGTATCTCAGGTCCATGGCTCTCTTCCAGTATTTTAAAGCTCCGAGCAGATCTCTCTTCTTGTCAACAAACGTGGCTCCCAAGAGCTCCAGGGCATCGATGCGTTCCATGTGGCTTGTCTACAGAGGGAAGAACATCATTTTTAACAGATTCAAAACATCATAGCCATAGCAACATGCGCACACAAACTCTCCATTGTGAGAGACAGAGAGACTGACCTGATGGTGCGTTGTCAGATCATCTACGATGTTAGTGTGGCCTGTGACGCTGGCAGAGAGCAGGGGCGTCATGCCATAGCCGTCCTTCTCCATGGATGCTCCATACTGAAGTAACATCCGCATGATTTCCAGACTGCCCGACTCTGCACAGTCATGTAGCGCCGTGTTGCCTGGGAATGAAAGGAGGACACGTCTTAGTTGAGAACCCAGACAAAGACTTTTTACTGCAGAGAAGCTTAGTCAATGTTTGTGTTTGTATTTTGAAAAGGACTTAGGATTTACTTCAACAATAACACACATGAGCTGTGGACAATTGACCATTTATGTAGGGATGCACTGCTCCCATATTGATATCAGGTATTTGGCCCAGATATTGACTTAATAGCTGGATCAAGTACCGGTGACAATGACAGAGGCTAGCAGCTGAGTCTCAGCACAGAGTCGCTGGAGACACAGTGATATTTCACTTATGAAATGACGAAGCCAAACAGGAGCTGACCAGCAGGACCATGGTGGAGGATTAGTTGTCAAAACAAAACGCAAAAAGCACAAACTTACAATATTTCAGATGCTAATAGTGAACTTGAAAACTTGAGCGAAAGAGAGGGAGTTTGTTAGCTCACCTGAAGTATAAAACTATTTCTAGACATATTTAAAATTGAACCACTGTCGACAAATGCTGAGAAATTCTGTTGTGTTGCTCCGCAAACACTTTTTTGATGACTGATAGCAGATAGCTAGCTGAGCTACTGAACCAACTGTATTTCTGTCACTATTCTACTTCAAAATAAGAGCAAACTTGTGTTTCGACAGTTAAATGCTTTTAATGTGAAGCTGCGGCTGTAGGAAATTTCAGCTGCATTAGCAGTTTTCTTAGATTTTAGTTTTTAAATTGCTGTTGCATACTATTTTACTGTGTTCTAGTTAAATCCTTCAACTTCACTAAATTATGATTGCACCTTCATTTTTATTAATTTTTTACACTGTTATTTATTTCTTGATTAATTTATCTTCTTTTCCACATAATAAAAGGAAGTATCATGGCATTCACATTCTCTGTATGTATTTGTTCATGTTTAACAAAAGATTTAACCTGAGCCAGGCCATAGTTATCACACCACACCCATTCAGGATTTGTGGTAAACAACGGTAAAAAATAAAAATATTTTAAGTTTTTTATGTGCTGGTATCAGATTGGTATCTGGATTGGATTGGTGCATCCCTACATTAATGGGAACCTTCCTGCTCCACTTATTCACGTGTTGCCACTTCATACATTTTCAGTGATGTGTAAAACAAGAATACCTGATGCATCCAGACAAAGCACTGTGAGTAACACCTAAGTCTTATGTTTGTGTGTTGTATAGTGTCTTAATTGGCTACATGAATGTAGAAATCTGGAAGTAGAATACTACAAAGCATTTCTCGCCCATCCTTGTCCTGCAAGCTTCTCTTTCAAGTAGGTCACCCAGCCCTCAGGGTAAATCATCAACAAAAACAGTGGAAAATAAAAATAAAAAGGTTTCTACAGCTGCTTCTTCCTGGTGTTTAACATGGGTAATCATTGCTCTGGGGAACCACTGATTACATAAAGCTGGAGGAAAATTCAAAACACATACAAGTGATATAAGGTTTACAGGTTCATGTCCATTCTTAATGGCTTATCATTTCAATGTAAGACAGTCGTGTATACTGTTTTGGTTTCGCTTGGTTGGAGCCTGACTGCAGTGAGACTGCAGCCACACTGATATGTTTAGTTTAAATATGTATAACTTTTTTTTTTACATTTGTGCCTAACGTACACACTAAAAAATGTAGTTGTGCTTAGTGGGAATTATTTCCCTGTCATTATGACCAGAGAGATTTAAATATGTCAAATTTAATCTTACTTCCCATGGAACAAAGAGCAACTACTGAAGCGATGACTGAGACTCTGCTGGAAGGGGAGGAGTTTAACCAAAATGTATAAGCACGGATGTAGCCTGAGGCTAATCCATAGTCGAGCAGACGAGACCAAACAGGGTTAGTCATTATTTATACTCTGTAGTTTCTGCCAAAACTACACTGATCAGATTCTCAGGGCAGCTGCGATGCATCTTTTTCTCTGGTTAATTAGAAATGGACAGAGCAAGCTAAGTTAACACTGTAAAAAAACAAAAAGTTTAACATTGGTGTTGTAGTTTTGGATGGCTAAATGATTTCAAATAATAATACAGTCAATGTTTTAATGTGCCTCAGATAATAAAATACAGTCTGTTCCAACTGAATATTATACTATTTCAGCATCTTATTCCCATTTATTTGCCAAAGCACCAGAATGAAATTGTAAATGGTCAACACTAAAATAAATGTGTTGAAACGAACTTTGCTTGTCAGTGTGATAAATTTACTTCCACTGACAGACAAGCTAATCCAGAAACTTAGGAAATCCTTTCCACAGCCAGGGATTAGTCTGAATAGTCTTTATGTGCCTCTAAGCAGAAATTAGGCTACCTTAAGGCAAAGTGAAGACGGCACTTCACTATTAGGTGCTTTCCTAAAGACTGAGCTGACCACAGCTTTTTGAAAAGCTCAATGTGCTGTGATTGTGGCACCTACACTTTTGATCCTCACTTACATACCTCGTCTATCAACACAATGTCCTTCTGGTTTTGGAAATGTGCCAGTTCATACTCAATATTGAGCTTCAACTCCATTCTGTTGGCTTGTCAGTAATGGAATAGGCATTAATCTTAAGCATGTAAGTATGCAAGTAAAAGGAGGATTAAATAATGATCATATTGTTATTTTTAACAGGTTATTTCTACCTCAATCACCCGACCTGATGCTATCAAGCTTACTTCCAAGCACTTAGAAATAAAGTCACCCGATCACAGTGTTTTGGATGCTGATTAGGTGAATGAGGTTGATGTCAACCAAAAAGTAGTCAGAGGAGGGTTCACCAGGTGAGTAACAGCACAGTTCTGATCAGTGGAAGTCTGAGAGGTGGAGTACTCAAATGTGCACAAATGAATACAGCTACAGTTTGACCGGGGCGGCCTGATGTTTACCACAGATGAGATGGACATATATTGCCACTGAATGTATGACAGTTTGGGAGGATTAGTTTGAGAAGTCTTAATGAACATTTTTGTATTTTCTCCCTACCATTAAAATATGTTACTTTTAAAATCCACTGTCTGCAACAAACATAAAAACAAGCAAACAAAGCTGCTGTTGTCCTTTCTAAAAATGCCCCATACATATTTTCTAACCTTCTTATATGTCCACAAAGGTCAAGTGTATGATACACTAAATTCTTATTTATCATTTTAATGCTTTTCCCATTAAGCGACCCTTTAGTCTCTCATAAAAGACTATGTTCCTAACAACTGGACACTGGCTTTCATATATTTATAAAATACCATCTAAGGAGAAAATGAGATTCTTTAAACACACCCACAGAATCAGTGCAAGCTGACATAGTCATCATCGTCACAGCTTTCCACTGTGAAACCAGAAGTTCATGTTATTCTGTTGAGTCATTTCAAATGGAAACATGCAGCTGCTTTAATTATTATCTCGCATTGTTGTTCTCTGCTGGCTCTAGTTATAGCAGGCTGTCTATTTTGATCTTAGCATGTAGTCATTTGATATGAGTCTATTTCGCGTCTTCTTTTAATTTTTTAAACCATTTATCCATTTATCATTTATCAGATAAGCATTTGCGGAGTCAATCATCTTCTTATCCCAGAGAGAGGGTCCACAGGACCCACTCACCTTTCACACTTTTTCTGTTGACATCTGCACCCTTCTCCAGCAGGTACTGCGCTATATCCTTGTGTCCCTTGTAACAGGAAATCATGAGACACGTGTGGCCGTGTCTGTTGGCCACCTCTAGGTCAGCTTTGTGCTCCACCAGGTATTTCACAATGTCCAGGTGACCGTCAAAGCAGGCTGCCCTCAGGGGTGTTGAGTTGGTCAGGGTCGTGCTGTTGACAGAAGCCCCATGACCCAGCAGGGACTGGACCACCTTCAGGTGACCCGCAGCTGAGGCGGCCCAAAGAGGGGGAGCTCCTTCGATGGTCTCCCCGTCAAAGTTCACCGAGCCACCGACCTCAACAGGAGCACTGCAGCACTCCAACAGATACTCCACCAGGTCCAGGTGGCCGTACCGGGAGGCCATCAGGAGCGGGGTGGCCCCGTTTGTCTTCTCGCCCATCAACTTGGTCACCTCGTGTCCATCTTTGTTCTCCAACAATTTCTGAAGCAGACGGAGCTTTCCGTCTCTGGCTGCGTTAAAAACTGCCGTCTTTAAATCCATCTTTAACAGTTTCACTGTTCAATAAAAAGGCAGCGATTTCCGTGAAACAACCGGCCTACTACAACGCGGGGTGTAAGGTCGCTGTGAACTGTGGATACCGGGACCCTTTGTTTACAAGCTTCGACTTCCAAGCTAATGAACTAACGTTAAACTAGCTAGCGTTATGGTTGGAAAAACCCCACCGCAATTACGGCCTTTCTAAACTTACGCTTTAGAAAATTGGCATCACCTGCCGTTTAAGAGAAAGTTCAAGTCAGTTAATAACTCAGTTTTATGATGAACCCCGGTCCAGTCACAGTCAACGTTAATACATTTGTCCCCGAGTTAGCGAGGTGGCTAGTCAACTTCCTAGAGCAATTAAGCTAACCGACTAGCTCAGTTTAGCTGGAATACTTTACACCTCTTCATTGATCGTTACGGCGATACTCATCCCCTGACATTTCTTCCCCTCCGAGGAGCTCTCCTTCATTAGCTCGGCTTTCCGTGCTTGTCATTGTTCCACAACATACTCCTGAGACGGTGTGAATATTTGGTTTCGGAGGGCCGAAATATAGAAATCCACCCCCACACGTAACGCCGAGCTGCTGCTAGCTTAGCCTGGGAAAACGACGTTCGGGCTGCTGTTCGGCCAAACAAGCAGGGGATATCCTCCGTATCCGAGTCGCTTTTCTTTCACCAAAAAACGTCGAGAAACAAACGATAGATATTACCCCCCAAAACAGCGAATAATAGTCGTCCACGTAGCCACTTAGCGGGCTGGCACAACAATATTCTCGAGGAAAGGGACAGTAAATACTGATAGCTGTCCACCCACGGCTGTACCGGATGATCACGACTCAGTTTCTGTCAAATCGCAAACGTAACGCAGTCTTTTTTTTCTCGACTAGCGCAAATGATTGACGTGTGAACGACCAATCACAGAGCCGGTAAACTGTTACGTAGACAAAGAAAAAAAAAAAAGAAAAGAAAAAGAAAAACATATGTTACCCTCAAAGTATAGAAGACTGTATAAAAAGGTAACAACAATGAAAAAATGAAATCTACAGTAAAAATAATAATAAAAAAAATCCTCTGTATCTACCGGATTTAAAAAAATATATAAATACTACATGGATGTAAAGCTGGATGTGATGGCCTTGATTATATCACTCCCTACAGGAAAAAAGAAGCATGACCAGAGGATGTGTTCAAAATCTTCATTCCTCACTGAAAACCAAGCGTTGATTAATGATGCAAAACTCTTGACATTTTAACAGAAAGTTTATTGAGCCATCCCAATAATTTAACACGTTCCCAAAAAGCCTTACAGCTGAGCATGTGTCCAAAAATGACCTGTCAGTGCACCACCTACCAGAACTGAAAAATGAACATATGGTGAGGGAAGAGCACAACAGAGGAAGGCAAGCCAAGTAAAAATATAGTAAATGGCAGCAACAAGAGAGAGTTGTGTTAATGATCTTTCATAAAACAAAGTCTGCCTTTGTTTTACATATAAAAAGTTACAATTACAAGAAAAAAAAAAATCTCAATATAATTTTTAATATAACTCAGCCTGCAAATACAGCTGTATTTCACACAGACTCAGACGTTTAGTGAAACAGTTTTTAGAAACTGTCATATTAAATGATGACATAAGCTATTGGAATTTTTCTTCCTGAACCATAAGGAAACTGTGTAGTCAATGGGGGGAGAAAATTTCAAATTACAACTACAACTCAAGTTTCTCAGTTACTATAATTATCTTATATTAAAGAAATATTTTGCAAACATGAATTTTACAATAGTGCTGTATAAAACCAAGAGGACCGTACTGGTCCACAAGATAAATAAGATGTTATACTTCAAAGAGCAAATGCAGAATTTGAGATAACATTGCAAGGGAACCAGTGAAAGACAAACTTTTTATAAAAACTTGGTGCATCTGAAGCTGTTATTACGTTAAAGGATGGCTTGCCCTCTGTGCAGCACACTGCCTTCTAATAACTTGTCTAAAATGACATAGCTGATAAAAGCAAACACAATATCTAGTTTTTCCTTCTTAACACAATGATGTTTAATGACAAAAGAAAAAATATGCAAGGAATTTGTCATAACCAAATCCTTTGCCTTGCCAATGTGGTTTTAGAGACCCAGTGAACTGCAGATAATAAATCCCCAACTCCCTACATTACACACTTAGCCAACTTAATTGGTTAATTTCCACTACCTTGGTTCAGTGCACAGTTTGGGCTAAAAAAATGGAAAACATCAGGGGGTAGAAAATGACACAAGTAAAATGAGAACACACTTAGAAATAATTTCAAATATTTAAAGTATTAAGGTTTGCCTTATGACCAGCCGCTTGAACTGCCTCCAATACACATAGTTACAAGCAACAAAAGCAAGCCTTTCTTCACGTTTTTTCTTTTATCCATCAATTTTTTTAACACATAACCTTTCTGCTCAAGACTCATTTGCATAAAGTTAATAAGAATACCAGTGCTGAATGAGGATGACATGACAGATTGTATGACCTGGCCTTTGATATGATCCACTTTTAAATCAACACTGCTATTCTAACTCACTCTGAGCACATGAGCCACGGATAAACAAAGTGATGAATCAGATCCCAGAGCTCAGAGACTGTTACGATCCGACGCGTGTTGTAGTGGTCTTCTTGTCAGAGAAGAAGCTTCTCAGTAGGACCACCTGACTGATGCTGACCACCAGAAGGATAATGGCTTCTCCAATGGACCAGAATGCAACACGGGTGTTAAGGTCCTCTGCCCTACTGCGTCCCTGAGCCTCACGGAGGCGGAAGTGTGTCTGGTAGTCGATGACTGACTTCAGGGCCTCATGGATGGACACGCAGGCCGATTCCATCTGGAGGTGGTAACAAATGAAAGCAAATACCAACAAAGGATATTTATCCTGTGGTTCAAAATTAATGATCGATCAACTTACAACAAGACGACTGATTCAAAAACTAGAGGGAATGTGGGGAGCAAAAAACTCCAGTATTAAAACATTCTCAAATTTGTAAAATGAGGAGAAATAAATTGAGGGTGATCAGACTTTTTAACCCCATAAAAATTCCCTTTGGATTTGGAAACAGCATTAAATTAGTTTATGGCTATAAAACATTAGGTGTATTGACTGTAGTACCTCATTCACAAATAGGTGTTTGAGTGACAGCAAAAGCTGATAAAGCTGTTCAGTTTGGTTGTCACTACCACAAACCCTTTAGTGAAAAATGCTGTGGACACTAAACATTGATTTTACTCACTGCAAAAAACAAAAAACTACACATAATGCAGGTTATGAACTATTGACAGATTTGGACTCTAAATCTGATGGTGGGAGACAAATAGGGAGACTCATTAATCCTGTTAAGACTTCTAAAGTTCACAAAAAGGCAAAATCAGGTGGCATTTGGTTAGGAATTTGCTGAGATTGCAAGCAACCCGGAATATTCTGCACTGCAAATTATTTGCTGTTAAGAATGAAAGGGATGTGGAAAGGTGTATCATCTTATGTTTCTATCCAGAAAGTGTGCCTGCAATTTTTTAGTCAGATATATTGAATCTAACAGTATGTCACATACTCTAACGATGTACATGAATTGGAGAAACCTCAGTGGGCATTTACTCTCTCACACAAACATGCGAATACATAAGCCTGTGCTTTCAAGCACACATATTTTACCTGGGTGAGAGCAGTGACTCTGTTCTCATTGGGGAAGAGTGGAGGGTCATCTCCAACCTGGAAGTCAAAGTAAACTGTCTTGTGTGTGAAGGTGGAGAACTCATTACTGAAGCAGAACTTGTAGGTGCCATTCTTGGCTGCTGTGAACGTGAAGCTGTCATATTGCTTCTTCATTTCCTTGTACAGTGTCGTGCCATCTGGGTCCTCCAGACGACAGTCCACATCATAATGACCACCGGTCACCACCTAGGAATACATGTAGGAGACAGGAGGACCATTTATTCAGTAAACCAGTGAAAGAATATTAACTTTTTCAAACCAATAAGAATCATGTCAAGTTATTAAGACACACAGGAAACGGGTATACAATACTAACAAAACTCATGTCATGACTGTCACACCCAAAATAGACAAATGTTACTTTAAGCACTTTTCCAAAAGAAAATCCTAAAAACTTTTTAAAAATATAAGTTCTCAAATATTTATAGATCTCCTCCAGACATTCACAGTCTGCTTGGAACAGTAATGTGAGTCTGATATATTTATTCTTAGAAAGAGTATAAATTTCACATTAAAATGATTGTTTTGTACTTTTTTTTAACCATGTATTCATCAGTCAGACACCTGCTGATATTAAGCTGTCCCTAGCTCTAGTGACTTCACCTTTGAAGTCAAATGTTGCCTTCAAGATAAAGTCTGTTCGACTCCAAAACTGACTAGTTCTCATTAGGACGACAGACACAGGCTTGGCTTTAGGACTGAGCAAAGACCCGCGCACCTGAAACTCCAATGTACACTTGGTGCCGATGATGATGTCCTCGTAGAAACACTGCTTGGCGTTGTCTGGCAGCTCAAAAGTTAGCTCGGAGCCCAGCACCCACATACAGAGAAGCTGGGCCCACAACACCTGCAACAGCAACCGAACGGATCCGTACATCCTGAAGACCGAGATCCAAGCTTCAAAGTAAAAACCTGAGCGGACCTGTCGGGATAAACATTAGCAGACATCAAACTATAACCAAATCCCGAGAATGGCAAACAGAAAAAATGGTGACAAAGCAAACCCGGACACTGATATTAACGACAAGTTGTTAGCTTAAAGCTAACTAACGTTAGCTTGCTGGCTGGAATTTACATTTGAAAGACAGAAGCGACTTGAAAGGTGAAACTTTTTCCTCTAAATAATGTATTAGTATATTATATGCGCAGTATGGTCACTGGAGTTAACGTAAATTCAGTCATTAAAATGTCTTAATTCATTTTTTTGTCTCAGTCTCTGTTAGCTACTTACCACAGAACGCTCACCCGGATACGACTACCGTTGAGTGTCGTATTACAAACGTGACATGGCATTGGCTGTCATCAGTCATAACCCGCCCTCTGCTCGCTCTCTCATTGGCCAAAAGGTAAAAGAGGACCGCTTTTGAGATCACGTGGGCCCCGTTCACATACGTGGGAGAGAATCATCCCTCAATAGGCTATACTACAACGTGGCTTATATCAAAGCAGATTGTGGTTAGATATATCAATACACATGAAAATTCTGTTGTGTGAGGCAGTTTAGACAGATAAACTCAGTGAAAAGGCAGGTATATCGAAAAATATTTTAATTATAAAGGCACAAATGCAAAACCTCAAATGATTTTAGATGTTGCAGAAGTCCAAAATCGTAATTAAGTTTCTGGCCAGATCCCATTTGTAAAAGAGATGTAGGCCTACTGTCCCGATAAGGTTTTCTATATTCTGGTGAAATCTGCGCAAGATACACTTAATAATGGTTAGAGGATGTGTGTAGTACAATAGCAAATTATCCAACATTAACCCTTATTAGATGAATGAAGTTATGGTGGACAATCGATTTCTTGCAGAAGCAGAGATAAAAGGCCAAACATAGTGGAGCTCTTTGGGTTTCATTTAGGGGACAGGATGTTTTGTCAGCTTGTTGCTGAGTTAGACAATCAGTTATTGGAATGGGCAATTTCTATGTCAGCTGTCTGAACTGTCTGTCAAAGTCGCACTTTCCTCAAAAGTTGGCGGGGAGATGTTTTGTCCAGTAAAGTTTTGGTCCAGCTCAGTTGTCGTGCAGGAGGACCAACATACTTGGTAACTGACATGAATTGTTTATGACGTTGCATCAGACACACAACTGGTCTCTGCAAAGTTTAACACACTTCAACCACCTGACAAGGGGTTGGCTGGCTACAGCTCTGTAAAAAATTTAGACGTGGCAGGAGGGCAATAATATACGTATTAATATATTATGAATATTCCATAACGCCCCACCCCCGCATGATGCGCGCGGAGTGCGTCTTTCTGACAGTTGTGAATACACGTCTGACCTAAAATAAAGTCTCGCGTGAACCAGTCGTACGAGATTACAGTGCGGGGAGGGCTGCATTGAGAGAAAGACATAACAAAAGCCACACATTTCAACCGACAGGCGCTGGTCGCTTTTTATTTTTTTCTACGAAAACACACATTTGGAAAACTGTCCGTATCGATCACCGCGTAACGGCAATACAAGAGAAGTTTTGCAACATGCCCAGTAGCACGTCTTTGCTGGAGGCCGACGAGGGAGAGTCCGAGGTCCCGCCGCCACTACTGCACGCTTTCGCCGGTATGGGCCTTGAGGAACACCACGGCACCCAGAGCCAGACCACCGAACAAGCAGATGAGAGCCTCTCCCTTAACCACCAACACCTCCCCGCGGTTTCTCATTTCAGCCTCCTCGGTACAGTTCTAGACTTGAAGCCCCTGCCTCTGCATCGGCCGCCCTCGGGGGATGAAGTAAACATGACGGCAGTGCCCGAGGACGAGGAGCCAGAAGTTGTTGCCGACTTGTCGGGCAGCCCCGGTAGCTCGTTGCTAGCGCAGGCCCACCTCCACCGACACCTCCCATCAGGGCCAGGTGGCTCTGTGATGCCGCCCGGAATGGAGCCGCCACACGTCGAGACGGTCTTATTATACAATGGAGACAAACGGGATGATAATGTGGTCGGTGGCAGCGCCCTACCAGCGGCTAGCAGCATGGCGATGCTACCGCCGGGCGTGTATGGGGAGTCGGGCTACGAGGCCGAGCCTTCCTTGTTGAGTCGGCGAAAGAGCGTCAACACGACCGAGTGTGTGGCTGTGCCGAGCTCCGAGCACGTCGCGGAGATTGTCGGCAGACAGGGTGAGTCCTTGTTGCATTTCGGACGATTAAAGTGGGATTTATTCAAGTTAGCCAACGTTACCGTGTAGTTGCTAATGTGAGTTTTTTCGAAACTTGGTGGGAATGTAACGTTAAGTTGTTTCAGGCAGAAATAAATAAGCAAAGGAAAATACACACACGAATAAATGCGGAGCAGTAAATTCGACAAACTAGTTAAATTATTTCAAAATTATGTTAGACTTTAGAGTAAACGGTCGTCATTTTAAAACGCCTAACGGTAGCTTACAAAGTTGCAGTTTATTGCCTGAAGTGCACGTTAAGTTAGCCTACTAACATAAGTTCTTACCCGCACTGCTAGTTTTCACGACTAATGTTAACGTTATGCCTCATTTTACGTGTCTAATCAGAAAAGATTTTTAAACGCCATGTTTCTAAACAAGGCATTTGACTAGTTATGCATTCTTTCACAATAAAAAGCGGATCTCAACCTGAACTACTAAATGACTTAGAGTCTCCAGCTTTGTTCAGTAGTCAGCGCTAGCTTGCAAGCAGCTACATTAGCTTAGCTCTCCTCATAATGGGGTCAGCACCATCCTCGCCCAACACCCTTAACAAAAGTTTACAATACAACTTGTATCAACCAACATGCCCCCACTGTGTTTTTTTAAATTTTGGACACCTCGCCAGTGTTATGAATGTTTTGTATATGTTTTGCTTGCAGTAAGTCCGCCTTGAGTCGTGCCTTGTCGAGCTAAACCAGGCTTTGCTTTGTCTAGAAGGAGAACATGAGGAGTTGGTCACCATTGCTTTGCCACATCAGCTATCGGTTATAGTTAGCTCCGTGACATAACCGAGACTTTCTGAGTTCCACAAAACACTTTTTAAAAAAAATGTTAAATATTTAATTCTTTTATTTGGTCCGTACTTAGCTCAACAGCAGGGTTGGGAGAATGTTACTGTGTCGGATTTGAGAGTAGTTGGGGGAGGGTGCACAGATACTGCAGTGTTGACAACAACAGGAAATGGCTCTGGTAATGATGTTGGACTCTCAACCACAGCTGAAAGGAATATTTAATTTATAAGCTGTGCAATTTGTAAATGGCATAAGGGACTTCATTCTAGCATTGCATGTGCCGAGATCTTCATTAGATCAAATGGGATATATTGAATATTTAATTTCAATATGTGTATTGAATATAATGTCATATTTTTTAAAACTGAATCAATAAAAAAAATCACTTCTCATCTATTCTTTTTTTTTTTTCCTTCAACATGCCCCTGACAGGCTGTAAGATTAAGGCACTCCGAGCCAAGACCAACACCTATATCAAAACACCAGTGAGGGGAGAGCAGCCTGTCTTTGTTGTGACGGGGCGCAAAGAAGATGTAGCCATGGCTAAGAGAGAGATCCTTTCTGCAGCTGAGCATTTCTCCCTAATCAGAGCCTCTCGAAACAAGACTGGCCCTCTGTCTGCTGTAACTGGTCCAGGAACCCCCTCTCTTCCTGGACAGACTACCATTCAGGTCAGTAAGCACGTGATTCTGAGTCATGGTGTCATTCCACATTAAAGATATAAAATAGTTATTTTTATGCAGTGAATCACATCAAGTCAAACTAAGTGTTGTTTACGTTAACATGCAAGCAGGCACACATGCATGCTTTATAAACTGTTCTTGGTTGTGTTGTCACTAAAAGCGTGTAAGTCATCCAGTGTCTTTCAACTCTACAGGTGCGGGTACCATATCGTGTTGTGGGGCTGGTCGTTGGTCCTAAAGGTGAGTCTTAAATTCGTCCTGTATTCAGATGAACTTCATGTTGTATAGAGTGTTCATGAGATTACAGCTCATTTGTTTTGATAGCAGCTTTTAGAGCTAAAGAATGAACAACAAGCTTGTACAACACATGTATGGACAGCTGTGTGCCAACATACACCAACAAAGCCAAACTGTAATTTCAGAAAAATTATGTCTCTCATAATGGCAGAACAAGTCTCAATTCCTCTTCAGGCTCAGTTATAATAAGGTACATTTGTTCTGCACAGCGGCTGAAAGGAATCAGAATCAGAATCTTTGTTGTCGTTGTACTAAAAGAACAACGAAATTGTGTGCAGTCCCATTCATATTTACAAGAAGGAAAATCAAATGTGTTTATGATTTTCATTCCATGAAACTGCAGTGTGAGGGACAGAAGTTAACTCCCAACAGCTGATTTTGTTCGTAATTCATGTATTTTTCCGTAAAAACGAATACTCTGCTTTGTTCCATGCAAATGACGTTATTTTCAGAGCATTTTTAAAGGAATGGTGGCTGGTCTTCAGGATTACATAACAAGTAATAAGTTGCTTCAAAGTTCTTCAGGAGTTTTTAATATGCTCAGGTTGACTCCAGACGGTTACATTTCACCGAGTCTTAAACTCCTCAGCCTGTTGACATTACCACCTCAGTGACAGAAAGCTTTGGGGTTGATATGTGAATTGAACTGCAGCGGTTCTCAACCAGGTGCTGTTATTGTGGAGAAGGTGAGGTAACAAGTTAAAATGGCATCGAACTTTGAAATGGTGAGAAAATGCAATGCTCTACACATACAGGGAAGCAAGGGGGGAATTTAATTAATCAATATTTGATGTTTACAAGCACTGTTATAAACGGTGTCTGTGTTGTGCTTATTAATTGTGGCACATTGATTTTGTGAAGGCACTCCAGGACTTGTTTTTGCACTTTGTTCTCAAATGGTTATCATTGAGACATGTAAGACATTCCCTCTGTTTCGTCTATACCTTTTTACATTCAGGAAGGTTCCTACATTTGGCTGAAACTTACGCACTTGTGGTTGGTTGGTATGTGCCTTAGCCTGCTGAGTCACCAGCACCGTGTGCAGTTCAGTGCTATAATTATTGCAACCGTGCTTCTTAAAATTTTAATGATACTACCGTAAGAAAACAACAAAAGTAATTGAAACAATGGAATCCCTTCCCCCTGTTGTATTAGATTCACATTTAAATTTGCAGAATTTAATAGTTAATTATGTGAAGTTAATTTTTGAAGGTAAACTACCACCATAGTGTCCTTAATAAATTGTAGTTAATGTAATAAAACCTAATG
>JAPZDX010000021.1:18660857-18675208 GCA_029783625.1 Naso annulatus
TCCCATGGATCAACCAGTTACATTACAGCTTTACTCCACTGGAGTTTTGACAGTGTTGTTTTCAATAGGTGGGTCCCCCTTTCGAATTAGCAAATGTTTTATGAGGACAGAAATACATTCAAAACATTTGCACAATGTAATCTGGGGTGCAAAACTGAACGCAGACATGACTTTTGCATATTTTTAAGGAAATGTCACAGGGTCCCTTTAACACTGTAATAGTTTTCCTCAGCAGCAAACTTTTTAGTCATGCTTTCAAACACCAGAGGACGCAGAGGTCACACGAAAGACTTTGGCATACAGAGTCTTTCCTGGTCATATTGTTTACTAGGTGGTCCTAATTCTACATTTGGAGTTACTGAGCTTGCAAAACAAAATATCAACCCATATTTTAACTCAGAGATGTCACCAAAACATTTTTGGCCCTGGTAATACACTTTTCTGTTGGTAGACATTTTAACTTTTTATGGCAGGAAAATGTCCCTCTAAACCACATCAATTACAACATAAGCAACACCTGAACAGCCGAAACTTAATGGAATGTGGCTGACAGATTTTCGTCATTAATTAAACCTGTGTTTAACAATAGAAATGCCTCCTGCGAGCTAAAACTTCACTGGTTAATATTCTATAAACTTCTCAGTGTTTTCTAACTCATGAAGTCTTGGAAACAGTCTTAAAAAACACGGTGTTGTTTACACAGTTTACAAGTTTCACTGAAGTTTCTGTTGTGTCCACTGAGTTGACTGAAAATGTTGTGTCTCACCTGGCCAGGTGCAGCACAGCCTCCAGGATGTTGGAGCCATCCTTGGCACTAGTTTCACAGAACAGAGTGTTGTACGTCTGCAAGGGGAAGACAGGAGAGTCACTGACCTGCACCGAACCACGTTCAATGGTAATGACTTGGTTTTTAACTAGGACTAAATGAAGATAAGAGTTAGTTCTAGATAAGTAGCAAGTGTGACAAACATGTGAGTTATGTGGCCACTAAAATGTCCTCACATGTATAGCAAGAGTGGGTGTTTATTTGTCATTACCATGGCCAGTTTCTCTCCATAGCTGGTTGGAACACAGCTCAGTCCTTCTTGTCTAAGATCATTTTTATTACCCACAAGCATGATGGGAATATCCTCCTGGGACACGTCCTGCCAGAGGAGGAAAAAAAGTATTGCAGACAAACTTCACCAACTTCTAAACACTGAAACAACTGGTTTGGCATTAAACACAGTGTTTGCACCAGTGAAGGCAGAAGTATTCAGCTTTTTCATTATAGCAAAAGTAGCAACAACACAGTGTAAAAATACAAGTAAATATAAAAAAAACAAGCAACAGTAAAAAAAGCAAGTACTTACTGTGCAGAGAGGCTCATTTCAGATGTTACTATATTCTACTTGTTGATGCATTAATGTGTATACCATGTCGAAGCTGTTTATTAACTTAAATGTAAGTTCATTTATATTTTGTAGTAATAACGCAAATTTTCAAAGTAATTTGTAACTTAAGTTATTATATATATGTATCTCTATACGTAATGGAGTGGCAGTGGAAAGTACCAAAATGGAAATATTACTCTTGTACTAATGAGCAATACTAAAAGTAAATGTACTTATTTCAATTTCACCACTGGCACACATAATGCATTATATCAGACAACACCTGACACATCACAAGTCACATGATGCACAACATAAAAAATCACAATAATGTTAACATCTTTCATTCTAACAGCAGAACACAAATCATTCGTGCAAACTTCCAAATCTGCAGCATGTAAAAAAGAAACAAGCAAGATCATAGTTTAATATTCAAATGAACATGTAACAACACTTTGACTGACTCAAAACAACAATAGCACTGATAATATAAAATGACAAACAGAAAAATGATGGATTTCATGTTTGTAACTTTCAGTAACTTTGCAGCAGAGGAGGAGGAGAGCTGTGCTTTACCTCAATCATGTCCACCCACTCTCGAACATTCAGGAAGCTCTTCTCACAGCTGACGTCGTACAGCAGCAACACGCCATCCGCCCGACGGAAATAAGACTTTGCAATGCTGCGAAACCTGAGAGGAGAAGAAGGTCCAAGACGCACACAAACATATATGACTCTTATTTTTGTCCGAGCAGGTAATCAAGTTAAACATTGATGAATATTGCCTGGTGTGTAAAAATAAAAATGACGTTTAGATTTCACATTTATAGATTCAAAAAACCTTAAATATCAGACGAAACAATACAACTTTAGTTTTGAGGAAATCATTAAAATGTTATTCCGCTCCTCAAATATTCACAGCTGCAAACACAAACCTTTCTTGTCCTGCAGTGTCCCATAGTTGCAGTAAAACAGGCTCTCCATCGACGATGAGCGTCTTCATGTGGAAATCAACTCCTGAACAAACAAAGGAGAATTAAGTAAAGTGTCTTAAAAAAAGAAAAGAAAAAAGATGACAAGATGAAGTCATCAAAGCCTTGCTCAGTGGCAGTGCCTGATAAGATAACAATATATCGGGAAGTAAGCTGACAGCATAACTCTAATAATAATAATTCTAAGCACAATTCTTGTGCAATACGTTTTGCCCTAATCTGACAGACAAAAGAGGAAAAAAACGAGATGCTAAACTAAACTTAAATATACTAAAGATTGAGGTTAGTTTGTCCAACCCACCCAGTGTTGCGCTGGTGTTTGATTTGAACTCATTCTTGCAGAGGCGAAGCAGGAAGCTGGATTTCCCCACAGCAGCATCTCCAGCCAGCACGATCCTGTAGGCCTTCTCTGACGTCATGTAGCCCAGGTCCACGTCATAGTCACGCTTCTGCAGAGGAGACAGAGAGGCAGGATGAAGATAAGAGACATGGTCACTGATTTTTTTAAATTTTTAATAATTTTGGTGACTCTCTCTTACCCTGACACTGATGGCACTGAGGGCTTTTCTTGTAGTTGGGGCTGGAGGTTTGATCTCACTGATGATGGGTTCAGAAGGCTTCCAGTCCAAAACTGAGCTGCTGTCTGACCCGAATGCTGATTCACCGTCCTGTGTCTCTGCTTGCTGTGATGCACGCACAGTACCACATGTGTTTCATCATCAGTAAAAAAAATCTGACTCTGACTTTTCCTCTCGTGCTACCATAAGGTTAATATTTGTGGTTTTAAGTGAAATTCTGGATTTATTGCAATGAATTTTTTTGCACATTCAAAGGTCTCTGAGAGATAAGTCATATGACTTCAGATACATCCAAAATTAATTTGTCAAACACTTTGGTTTATGTTCAAAATACCTGCAAATCCAATAACATTCCCATCTGCCTCAGCTGCACTTTGTGTTTAGGGACACTTAGCTTAAGTTAGCATGCTAACACACTAAGAAAGGAAACATGATAAACATTTTACCTGCTAAGCAGTAAAGATGAGCATGTACATTTGTCTGTCTCACCTCGTTGTCAGAGTTTTCATCCTTCATGCTGTCATTGTTGTTATTCTCCCTTTTCTTCTCCCTTCTCTCTTCTTCCTCCTCCTCTTGACCTTTGACATCCTGCTCTGAGTCGTAGCCTGCATGTGAGCCTCTGAGCGTGGACAGGCCGCTGTCCACGTAGATCTCGGGCAGGCTGTCCTCTTCACACTCAATGCTGTGTCTGCGCCTCAGGCCGGGGTCACACATGGCCAAGGCCAGAGTATCACAGCTGGGCCGGCGCGTGTACGGAGGGCAATCATCCATACGCTGGTAGAACCTGAGGAACATGTCCGGTTAAAACAAACACACAGAAGTTTGTTCAGTCAAATTACAAAGAGCCCCATCCCTGGTGGCATCCAGCCATTCAAATAATTTTGTTTCCGTTTGTCTCGGTTTGAGATGTCTGTCTCTGAGAGTTCTAGCTCAGTCTCAACACATTGGTGTTAAAGTTGGGCAGAAGTCTTGGAAGAAATCTGTTGGCTGTCACATAAAAGTAACCACTTTTTCTAGTTTCAAAACCATTCGGGGACCCTTGTTGTATGTTGGCTGAGTGCTGCTGGATAAACACTTAAATGCTCCAAAGTAAATAAAACTAAACGATAGCATTTCTTACAAAGTGTAAGTGAAACAAAAACATTAGTTTGTAAATTTAGGTGAAACCGCACACATTCATGCTTTAATGCTAATGTGTTAGACCTGATATTGATGCACTGTTCTGTTATCTGGAAGCATCAAAACTAATATGTCTGATATTTATTTTTACTGAAACATAATCTCTTTGTTCTGCATAATTAAATCTGTATCGTCTGCTAAGGATCTGTGTCCATCACACTGTGTGCAGTCTGCATCATCGCACTACAGTTTACTGTGTGTACATGTACATCATTCCAGCTCTTATTAAGAAGTCATAATGTGTGTGTGTTTGTTCCTGGAAATTACAAAGTAAATACTTTAACTTCTCAGCACCTTACACACTGATATGCACTGATACCTCACAGCACATTTAACATCGGTTAATGCTAAATGTCAGCCTTAAATTTGGGAAACTATCAAGAGATTTGCATTTGTTGCTTTTTTCTTTATTGTGCACTTTGTATAAAAAAATAATGTATCAGAATTTGACAACACTGTGGTTGAGATCTGATCAGGTTTAAGGGACAAAAAACTTGGGTAGGTTGAAGAAAAGATCATTTTTTAGGTTAAAATGATCACTGTCGTGGGTCTGGAGTTACGACCTACACACGA
Organism: Naso annulatus; assembly: GCA_029783625.1. Classification (NCBI taxonomy): domain Eukaryota; kingdom Metazoa; phylum Chordata; class Actinopteri; order Acanthuriformes; family Acanthuridae; genus Naso; species Naso annulatus. Next base: position 18,665,553 of record JAPZDX010000021.1, read on the forward strand.
CCTTCAACTTTAGCTTGAATTCTAAGCGAAAGCGTATAGATTTTGTGTTTGTCACTATGTACTTATGCAAATTTCTTTTGCACTGTGAATGCAAATAGTTACAACCTGACTAACCTGGTCTAAAATAAACCCCCTGAAGCTGGTAACCAGTAAATCCTCATAAAAATCTTCTCTTTAATCTTAAAATGTGGCCTTGATGCAACTGAGAATGAAGCAATGTAAGTCCACTCTGCTTTACTTTTGTGAGTCTTGAAAATGACTGACTAAATTCATGTCCTTCTTAATCATTTTCATTGTTGATGTTTCTTACCGATCCATTAATGCATACGGTGATGAGTAGCAGACGCTTTTACTTCTGTTTCTGTCCTTTATTTCTCCTGGTGAAACTCCGCTACCCGACTGTAACACACAACAATTCAAAATGAGTGTCCATTGTTTGTGTTTATTACCTGTTTCATGGCTGCTTGACGATGACAAATACTACACAGAGCACATACAGTTTTCATCCAGTTCTGATTAATAGTGTTTAACATTTGTCACTCTAATAAATGTATTGCTATAGAAATAGGTTGACTATCATCTGAATGCCAGAATTGTTTTCTTTCTTGTTGTGAAAAACAAAATGCATCCATGAATACACAGTTAGCAAAGAGGGCTTCAGAACAACCCGATTAATCAAACACGAGGCTGAGGACTGTCAGGCTGCATTTCAGTTTTATTGTCTTGCCAACAAATCCAGTCAAATGACCAAAAAGTGAAGTATTCATTTAAATAAGCACCAGAATATCAAGTTTATTTGGAATCCACCAAAATCCAGCGCGGGAGACAACATCAGCCTCTTGAAATATTTTAAATCTTTATTTTTAATTTCAATTAACTGTCCAGCTTTACCCTGGTTACCCTCTCCATAGCCGCCCTCAGGTTATCGTTGGTGTCATGGAGCTTCCTGTTGGCAGTCCTATGCAAAAACAGTGAAAGATTATTATGACAATTACTATATTTTCATTTTCAGCTTTTTCTCACTGTACTTCGAACAAAGGCAATCTTGGCACTCAAATATGAGACATACGGTATGACAACAGGTTATAAGAAGTAAATATAAATTTCATTATACTTTTAAGGTGCAGTAGCCAAAGTAGGATATGAGGGGATCTACTGGCGTCTGATCATCTGAAACTAAGACTTGATGTGTTTTCCATAGTTTACAATAAGCCCCACTTACATTAGAAGCAGATTGCATGGAGTGTTGCACAAACGTTTTACAGTAGCCCACAACAGACAAAACAAACACTGCCTCTAGAGGGAGCTGTTCAGGTTTTAATGTTGAACTGGAGCCCACAATACAGAGGAGGAGGGATATTGAGTTTGTTGCATTCTCTAACCTCACCACTAGATGCCACTAAATCCAATGTGATGGAACTTTAGGTCTTAGAGATTTCTGAGCACAGCAGGATCTCTCTTCTCTTTGAAAGGACTCAACAACAGTGAGTGATTATGACTTACTGCAGAATCTCGATTTGGCTCTCCAGGACATCTCGCTCATCATTAAACTGTTTCATAAGCTCCCCGTCTCTGCAACAAACAGGCATGAACACTGCTGTTATAGATTTTATCCATAAGAACAACAATCAAAGTAATGACAACCCGAATGAATACCTTTTAGATCACAAAGAACGTCCTGCACAAAACTCAAACAAAAAAAAAATCTCTAACTTTAAAACCCGACAATGAAGAGGAAGAGAAAAATATCTGCATCACGCCTCTGTAAGCCAGTTAATGAGATTAAAACAAGAGAATCTTTCACAGCAGATCACCTGATCCATTCAAAGACATTTAATTTATGATTACCGAATGACACCTCACAGACAGACAGACAACAATGTAAACACTGTCGCTGGGATAGTCCGAGAAGGAGTTACACTGCTGCTGGCCCTGTTGCTTCCGTTGCTAGGCAACGCTTCTGAAGAAGTTATTGTGTGTCACTCCAGGATATCCTGTTTCAGCTGTGACAAAATGAAAACATCCCTCGAGAGTGAACGCATCATCAGTCAGTCAGAGGGGGCTTGGCCTCCGTTCCTCTGTATTTCTCTGTAACAAAACTTCTCAACAGTGGGTTCATTTAATCAGCAGAATGGGGCCAGATTGATAAACCTGTTTCTTCTAAAACTAATGCTTTTTTTCAGGTAAAGGAATATGTTTGAAATGAACAGAGGGGTGACCATTTGGAGCTGAATATAATGGAGAACAGAGAGCAAATTGTTTTTATTCCTGAATTTACATTGATATTAAAGTGAGGGGAGGAAAAATTGACTAAACCTGCTCCACAACTCAGTCATTCCAGGTACAGACCTCTACAGTTTACACTGAAGCGATGGGTGTGTTAGAGAGGGAAATGATGTGTGTCTTTTCTAACAATCATTTTTCTTTCTCACTCTGAAAATGTAAAGTAAGAGAGCTGCAATCTAATTCATAAATACGATGCTGAGGTTTATTGCACTTCAAAGTCTTCCAAAAAAAGAACAAAACTAAACAAAACTGATTTGGAGTCAAGTCAATCCAGTAACATGATCCGAAACTGAAATGACACAGCCAAAACAGGCATCACAACAAAACCAGACCAAACTATAATGAATTCACCGTTCAGAGCTCATGCTTTGATCAGTTAGCTCCGTCTTCAGCGAGTCCATCTCACTGTGCAGACAGGCGACTTTGGTCTGAGTCTTCAGCAGGTCCTGTTTCAGCCGCTGGTTCTCCTGCAGTGAGGAAAAGGAGAAAAATGGGAGAATGTGTGGCAAAAACCAGGAGACACACTCATACAAAATGAAATGAAATGACAGAATCATCCAGTCTCACCAGTGTTAGCTCATTGATCTTTTTCTTCAACGCTGGGCTCTCGTCTTTCACCGTGATGTTCTTGTACTTTTCTTCTATCTGTAGACAAGTTCACACATTTAGGATTACAGGTATTTGACGCAAATCTGACTGTGATCGCACTGTAGTCGTTGAAGCTGTTGGTTGGTTGTAAATATGTGTCGATGGTGTGTTTTAATGAAAGTAAAGTGACACATTTACCAGCTGCATCCTCTGGATCTTACACTGCAGCTCACACACTTCAGTTTCAAAACCTCTTCGTAACTCACTCAGTGCAGCTTCTGTTCGCTTCTTCTCCTGCAGGAACACACACATACAAACACACATACGAACACACACATACGAACATAACAAGAAACAATAAGTCGTAATATGATTAGAATTTATGTAATAATATTATAAAGGTGTGTATGTGTGTGTGTGCGTGTGTTTGCTCTCAGTGCAGTTATGTCATTTCTGTGACACATTGATCTGTGCTCTTTCAGGGCAGGCTTTGACGGCAGGTGCTGGATAAACATATTTATCCACAGTTTCCAAAAATAAAGAACCTCAGTTGTAAGTGTCTCAAAAACTGTGTTCACTTGCATTACAGTGTGAAAGAATGCAGGTGAGTGCCCACCAATTCTGTGTGCTTTTCTTACACAAAGCAAACAGCAGCTCCTGACTTCGTCAGGTGAATGAAGTACACTTACATAACTTTCTAAATAGACACAGTGATAAGAAAGAGTTTATGTTCCTGCACATGTTTAAAAGAAACACAAGGACCAAAGACAAAATAAAATAAAATAAATACAAGTTAAATTAATCGTACTGTTTTGATGCTTAAAACAACAAGTAAACACCGTTATTGTGTCACTGACGACACTGTCGTTTTTTCTTTGTCTTTTTAGTCATGGAAACTTAAATACTGCTTTCAAATCTTATCATTTCACAAACTCTCTGATGTGTTTCACCAGATTCCAGAAAATATCTCAAGTGTAATAATCCAGTTGCTTACAATTCATGGAAAAGCTTGGAAACAAAGGCCAACATGACAATTAAAATAACTTTGAATTATAACTTTGATTTAAATCCATTTTAAATTCAAATTCAAATTAATTTGGTGGACAATGCTAAATACAGAAAATCTTGAAAATTGATTTTCCCTTTAACTAGGGTAAATACGGTAGCCTATGGCTTTTCTCAGCTCTGGTGTCTTGTTTTTTATAAGTGAAGTTTGGTGAAAGATAGGCTGGCCCTTTATTAATCCCAAATTTGTGGATTTATCTTTGTTTATTCAAACCTTTACTTAAAAAGGTTTGGGTTAGTTGAAGCTGGGTTTGCACTTTATTCTCAATAGGAAAATTAATATTTGTTTGAAATAAAAACAACGTATTTGAAATAATTCCTTTGTCTCTTGTAGTTAAAAATCAAAAGTCGAAAGTGGAATGAAAAAATCATGAATTTTATTTCTAGGTCATATCGCCCAGCCCTACTTTGACTTTAGAATCCAAAATCTACTGTTGGAGTAAAATGTGTCAGTCTCTCGAGTGACAGTTGCTTACAGCATAGTGACAGAAACTGTGCTGAATCCTCCACAAGTCCATCACCACACTTAACTCGTCTCATCATGAATTTACAGACAGACATCGAAGTGCCAAAATAAAAACTTACTCTTAACTTGTTAGTTAAGCTACAAGCTGAGGGCAAATTCTAAGCGATCTGATTCTTTATAGATTATTTTCATCCACACATAACCATTCCTTATTATCACAAAAATGAACAGCCTTATCATTTTAAAGTCTTGATGCTAAACAGCACTTTTAATCTATCTACTGGTTCATATTTGGGATCTCAGTGGTGAAATCCAGCTGATCGGGAGGTGTGTCGGAGTGTGCATCAGTAATCTGATGATCAGCCACGTACGTATGTTTGACATGAGGGAAGAGCAGAACAAACACACTCCGCTTATCGCTTTGCTTAAACAAACTACAGAGAAACAAAAACATGAACCTGACATACATGAAACCAGAGCAAGAAGTCATGTCTTTGTTTCTCTTGGGTGTTGTGTGTGTGTGTGTGTGTGTGTGTGTGTGTGTGTGTGTGTGTGTGTGTGCGCGTGTCCCACCTGCTATCTTATTTTTCTCTCAGCAGCATGAATGCGTTGGTCCATCTCCTCCTCCATCTCACTGAGCTGCATCGATGCTTGATCCTGCGCTCTGCAAAACAGTAACAGGATTACTTCACTGCATTTCAGAAATCTCCATTCATAAACTACTGTATGCCAGCTTATACTCCGTTAAGTGTCTTGTTCTTATTAATACATCATCTACTGCTAATGCTACATGTTGCTTCTTAATAAACCGCCAACTTTGAATATCTTTGTCCAGGGCAACAGACTCAGATTATCACATCTTTTGCTTTTGTAGACTTATTTCCAGTTTATATCAGATCATAAAAGCATTTGTTGCAAACAAACAGCTATAATGAATTTGCACTTGTGTATTTTTCCTGAAATCTGGGCCAAAACAAATACATTTACAACTTACTGTAACTGACGCTTAAACAGTTTAATACTAGCAGGACATTAGTCATTGGTCTGAATCAACACACAGAGATGAACAGGCAGGTGAGCCTACAATATGCAGGTATGAAGTGTCACCTTATATAAGCATCAATATTTCCTTTACAGTGTGCGCCAGGATGTTTTTTCTGGTGCCACTGTCATTGAGAGGAACAGAAGTGTTTGCATCTGTATGTGTGTTTCCCACCGTTTGATAGCGAGAGCCATGTTCTCCATCTCTGAGTTCTGCTGTTTGATCTCTTTGGTGAAGTTTATGATGACTTTCTCGAGCTGAGGTATTAATCTGGGCTCCGTCAGGCTGACGTTCTGGTACAACGTGGCTGCTTGCTCATTCCTGCAAGAAAATCAGAATTTGACATCAGCTTTTAAGATTTTAGGACTTAAGGGAGTTTAAGAACACTGACACGGTTTCTTTCATACAGAGCACGAAATTAACATCAGTCATCTGTGAGTAATAAATGTATTTATGAGCTCTAAAAGTATGATAGCTGGATCACAGATGATAAGTGTGACCATCTTATCTAGTCAGCAGTTTCGTTGAGCGTAATAAAGTGAATCTGATGTAACAATGACTGTAATGAAGCAGACTGCAGTTATTTTAAATTCAAAGAAACAGAAACAGAAAATGTGCTTATTTGCTTTCTGTCCATGTCCGCTCAGCAAAAAGATACTGACAGCAGCTGGTTAGCTTAGTTCAGCATAAAGATGGAGGCAAAGCTACCGCCTGGCTTTGTTCAAAAGTAACAAAATTGACTTACAGCACATCTAAAGCTCACAAATGAACATGCTTAATCTTGTTTGTTTTATTCTGTACAAAATCTGAAGAGCAAAAAAATGACAAGTCACCACCTTATGGAGGTTACAATGTGTGTATGATTGTTTTTGGCCCAGGACAGGTATGAAGGCAGAGAGAAAACAGACTACAGGATGTTATTTGTACCAGTCAGGGTGTAGTTTGGCAGATAATTCCCATTTAAAACTGAAATTTGCCAAAAAGGAATAACAACAGAGCCAGGCGAGCCATTTCCTTCTTTATCCAGCCTTTACACTAAACTGAGCTAAGCTGGGAAAACTTGTTGCTGGGTGCAAAGCAGTGTCAATCTTTTTATTGACTCTCTATCCGTTGATGCAAATGAGCATAAAAAAAAAGTGTTAAAACAATGTGAGAAGAAAACCTATTCTTAAATAAACATCTGTTGTTTGTTTCCTGTGCACTGAGCATTTCTAGTTTTGTTGATGGAGCTTCTTAATAACCCAAGATGACAAACAATGAATAATAAAAATGTCACAGTTCATCACATGATGCATGCCATGTTCATTATGTAGTAAAGTTTCTATGAAGCGCTCTGTGTCACAGCACAGTGGTAAAGGTGGGTCATATAAGTCTGCGGGTTGTGTTTGTGTGTTTGCCTTCTAACAGGGCGGACTGGCTGTAATGCTAAAGCATATAGACACTGCTGCCTGTCTGTCAATAACTCAGGGTGACACATGCTCGCTGCATCGTCATTCAGTGTCACACTCACACTGATCATAACAGAGACACACACAAACAAGCAGAGATCATCAAGCTGAACATAGAAACTGTTGTTAGGTCGTAACTGATGATGTTCAGGAGCAGTTTGACCTCTGAGAAAATCTTAAGATATTATGCAAACAGAGTGCAAGCGCAGATGTTTTGTTTTTTTTGGTTCATTACAGGATTAGAGTCACAGAAACTAAAGGCACAGAGATCATGTTAAGTGACTGAAATATTGCAATTAAGTCCAACCTTACAACTCTGTTACTTTTCTGTTTTGCTATTTGCATTTACTTTCTGTTTGTCTTCACCATAAATGATAAATTCTTCCGCATGAGTGTGGGAGGTGCCTATCTATTTAGACCAGGATATAGAAAAACATAAATTGAATATCAAGGTACTAATTTGCATTAACACATTAACACTCCAAAGCCTGAGGAAGTAATAATTCAGGTGCACAATAAGCAAGCAAGAGATCATAGTACAAGTGGGACAATGTCCACTGGCGTGTCCATATCAGCTGCAGGTGGGACATTTCTGGTTTCTGTGTCATTGATTTAATTCCATCTAAATGGACACATAGTTGAGCATTATGTGGCTTATAACACAGTCTTGTGCCTACAAAAACAAACAAACAAACAAAAAGGCCTAAAGATCTTTCTTTTAAAAAAAAAAAACAACATTTGGCAATCAAAATCTGAAGTTTTTTACAAGCTGTAGGCTAACTCTGTTTCCCTGGGAACACTGAAGGATTTGACTAATACCTGGAATGACCACTGCCATCCCATGAAATTCTAATGCAATAAAAATAATGGTCAGTACTTCATTAAGTAGGAAAACCTAATATACGACTAGCAACAGGAGATATTTCTAAAGAAAGCTAACGTTACACAAGCAAGATTCAAAGTCAGTTACATTACGTACAGTTGAAAAACAGTAAATATAATTTACAGCATCTTTAACAGCAAGACTGATGAGCCATAAAGTCACGTCACTGCAGCAAAATCAATAAACAAGACATTCGTGAACAAATGACAGGACATGTGCTCTGTCAGCTGAAACCTGGAGCAAAAGTATGTGTGAGAACAGAGAAAACCAAAGTATCTGCGAAGGCACTTTCAAGTTATGGGACACATTACCCAGAAATCTTTAGTAAATAAAATGATTCGTTACAGACAGGAGGCAAAAAATCTTTAAAAAATATCTCAAGAAAGTCAAGGTTGCTTTTGATTCGCGCTTTCCACGCTTAAATGGATTTGTAAAAAGGAATATATGTAAAATATTTCAAAATAAAACCAAACAAGGAATGAATTGAAAAGGCATTTTCTTAGGAGAGCCATCTTGCAGATTTTACTCTTATTGACTATCAGCTGAGAGATGGAGAGCCTCATTACCTCAGACTCACAAACTAATAAAATTACAAAGACATACGTAACTGTTTTCTGCCCTTCAAGTCTCTTTTTCATATTTAAACAAAATGGTCTTTCATTTCCCTGAAAAACAGCCGCTTGTCTGAAGTGAACTGTGTGCTCGATCTTTCAAACTGACCTCCCTCAGCTGACTGCTGTAACACTGACTGTGACTGCTGGAAGATAACAGAGTGCATTTAGCAGATGGCACCACTGTGACAATCGATGTGTCAGTGTCACAGAACAGCAGCACGAGGATGCATCCCATGCCAGGCCTGAGGCTGTAGACACACGCACACACACACATGCAGGCACAAAAAGGCGTAGAGATACACTTCCTCAGGTAGATTCCTGTCGTACCAAAACCAGGAACCATAACCACAAACATGCTTTTCTAAACAAGCCAAACACCTGGGTAGGACAAAAGCAGCTGAGAACTTTGCCAAAATAAAGGAGCATAAAACTGGCAAAATCTTGATTTAAATTAGGAAACAACCTGGTCAAAGAACAAGTAATAAAGATTATGAATCAAGCTAATTGCTTAGTGCCGGCAGATTTCACTCAGAATCAAAAACAAATTGAGGTTTGATACTCGGCTCCATCCAAAGCAGAAGTTAGATCTTAAGCAAACTAACTCTCCCCAGAGAAAATGCAGGTGATGATTCTCTGAGCAGTTTGAAAACTTTGGCTTCAATATTCAACAAGAAATTAGAAGATTTGAAGAGTTGATGGAGAACATTATGGCAGACCCAGTCCATGTTAAAAACTTGTTTATGTTAAAAAAAATTGGAATATAAACATATGTTACATTTTATTCTGCAGAGAAAATTAGGCAAAGCTTCTTCAGAGGTCACATTACAAATAATGATAATAATAATAATAACCTGCTAACATCCAGCATAGTTAGATTCATTAGATTTTCCTCTAAACTTTACATTTGCATTTTGGTTATGCAATGCTTCTGTTATCAGCTTTGCCATTGGGGTATTTCAAATAGGTGAGACTTCCCTCCAAACTGAGGGATGTTCAAAGAATTATCGACCTAAATTGTACAAAGATGCAAGAAAGAACGAGGGTTACATTTCGAAAAATGTGTATCGGCTTAGATATTAAGTTTGACTGCAAATTGAAAAAAAAAAAACAACCCAAAACCAAAAGTCTTTCGCTGGTCATAAAACCAATTTCGTACTTAAATATGGAAACAAAAACATCAGGAACTACAAAAAAACAGTTAACTATAGTTATGGGCAGTGAAACACAGTAATGCCGGATTAACAACTTTCAGTTATAACCCAGG
>JAPZDX010000021.1:18703935-18717138 GCA_029783625.1 Naso annulatus
CCTGACAATTCCTTACTAAAACCAGATGAAACATCATGAACCCCTTTAAAAAACACTGTACAAAGTGTGCCATAATCCACATTTAAACAATTCTTTGCATTCTATCACTCTTTATGAAGGCAGTTTGTTGCCATGTTTTTGAATTGCATTTAAAAAAAACAAACTACTTAATAAAGTCATATCGTAGCTTTAACCTCATTTATCCTGAGGCCTTCTAAAATTGTGCTCTTTGATAAGCAATATGTTGTAATGGCTTGTTCTCTGTATTAAATAACTTTAAGATGCAGTCCACTGATAAGTGTTAGACAGCGGACAAAGGCAAAAGTACAGTTATCTCATCTCCCATATCTGGATGATTCTGGTTCATCTCAGGCCTTTCTTCGTTTGGGTCACAAGGCATAAAATCCATTAAACTTTGACCGCAGAGCATTTTCATCAATGGCTTATTATTAATCATTCACTGCACATGATTTAACAATTTTAGAAATGATTCAATAAAAACTAATATTTTTGTTTAGAGGCATACAGCACAGTTTAGCAGGAACTGTCGTAGGAAACAAGGTGTGCCTGTGTTATAACTCAGCTGTATCCTGTCAGTGATGCATTAGGCCCTTGATTTGATGACTACCTCCTGCCCCTCCCAAACTGACCAATTGAGACAGACGAGATGCTTACTGCTGCAGCTCTTTAACCCTGAGCCAAGAGGAATTGATTTTCCCCTAAATGGAATGAGGGGAGATGAGAGGAAGACAGACAGAGCAAGAGAGAGGAGAGGAGGCCGGAGGAAGCGCGAAGATGGCCATAAATTCTGTCAGAAGAGGCGTGAGAGAGAGAGAGAGAGACAGAGAGAGGGAGTCCATCGGCAGTTTGAGGAGAGTGATGATGACACAACGGCGTGATTGTACTTTACATGTGTGAGGGCCTAAAGAGCACAGCTCAGCTCAGGTCGATGATGTGAGGAGGGACGGAGGAGGGAGGGTGTTGAAGATGGAGAGAAGGAGTGAGGTAACATGAGAGGAGAGGCCTCATGCTCTGTGTGTGTGGAGGGGATGGACTGATGGATGAAGGGAAAATTAGATGCAGCAAAGCAGCAGTAACTCATGGACAGGCTTTTTGCAAGAGGAGGATGTCACTGCGAGGGGATCATTTCCAATCAGGATGAGACGGACATGTGACCCTTTTTTTTTTTGACAATTCTACTTTCTTGAGACGGTGACGGCAGGAGAGAGGCAGTAAAAGGCAGCAGAGAAAGAGGGAATGACACGCAGCAAAGGGCTGGAAATGAAACTGAACAGCTGCAGTTACTGTAGGACTCAGTTTAAATATATGCCATGCACTCTACAAGGTATGCTAATAGTTTCTCTGGGATTTATGAAATAAAATCTTTTAAAACTGTGTCTACTGCCAAAATATAGATGATTAATTCTGATAAACTGATCTACAGTACTGTAAACTCACTGCAATAAGCTTTGCAAGCAACAATATATGTTTTTAGCACTTTATTTTACATCTCTTCTGCAAAATAATCCACCATATCCTCCTGTAGCCTGCATCATATCTTCCTCATCTTACCTTTTGATTATTCTCTCAGCCACACAATCTCTGCATTTGCTCCTCTCTTATTTCTGTCTTTTTCTACTCAACTGGACTGTTTTATTCTGAGTAACCTTAACCCTGTGCTCTTCCCTAACAGCAAGATTTATGCTTCAATCAGATAATGGGTAGCAGTGGAGTGTCAGGGAATATAACTGAGAGAAAAAGTGACAGAGAATAAAAATGCAAAACATGTCATGAGGGAAAACCTAGACCCACAATGTCTCCCGGGGAAAATACCTTAAAATAACGACTCTGTGCTGCTTCGCTTGCCTGTCTCCTGTTACTCTGTTGGGCCACATTACCTCATGAGGGGAAAAAAACAGACCTACTCTCCTGCCCTCTCATGGGGGGCGAACTGATCCAGGTTCAGCTGTGAGCCAGATGTCAACAGGCCAGCTTGATGGATAGCTTTACTGAAATACCCTTCAGCAACAGTCCTCATTACGCACCTCATCACTGTAACAACAATCTCCTGCATAGTTTCAAATTAATCTAAAAGGTAAAAATAAATTAAATATATGGCTAATAACAGAGTAAAGACACAGAGACTGATCACTGGATTCTAATTAATGACAAGCTTAACGTAGCGTCTTTCATCACATGGAAATACCAAAGAAAATGTGAAATTGTCCACAACAAAAGCACCCAATTCAACATGAATGAATGAATATTTAATAATTCAGTTTAAATCTATTTGTGCTATTATTTGAAATTCTACAGATTTTTTTTTTCCTGGAAACACTTTAGGAATTATGAGGGTTAAATTTACAATTGCAAATCCATTATATTTGACGAACATAATAGATGTCATTAATTTATTCTACCGTTCAACACTGAGTCCTTAGTCAGCTGACTGCACTACATTATAATCCTTTGAAAGAGTGTTTAATTTGCTACTGTCAAGATTCATGGCATTGTGCAGAACCTTGAGGAACGTATGTGCTGATGTTTCACAAATAAAGTAAAAATCAAAATGTGGAAAAGCTCAAATAATGCTGAATATTTGAAAAGTATAATGGAGAAGATAAATTATGCATACACACTGATACACACACACACACACACACACACACACACACAATATGTCAATTCAGGTTACACTGAAAAAATTCCCTCTGCTGCACATGGATGTGCTGTTATGGTGCAACCAGAGAACATGTACACACACCAGTAAAGGATTAAACAGAGTCTGAGCCATCAGAGCCAAACAAAGAACTTCTGATTGAGTTTTCCTTAATGATAACGTCAGCTGGGTGTATGGCTCTGTTTGTGTATCGTCCTCTATAAAACAGGCGTATGGACACACAGAGACCCACATGGTGGTAAACTCAGAGAGGATCATGGGAAGGGTATTTTTAGCATGCTGCGATTGGTGTCTCCAGGGAGACAAGACTGATGGAAGGACGGGAGCATCAGCTGCTCAATTAACGCGTTCTGTTGGAGGGATGTGCTTGTGCATGTGCTTCTTCCTACACAAGGGAGACACCATGTGACTTTCCACAGGTCTGTGGCAGGACGGCGTGTGTGTATGTGTACATGATATCCTACCGTTGTCAGTGGCAGTTTCTTCATACTCGTTGGTGGAGGGCAGTGCAGGTACCAGCGGCTCCATGTTCATGATGAGGTTTTTGTGGCTCAGAGAGTTAAAACTTCGACTCTGACCAAACTGGGCTCTGAAAACAGAAACATAAACTACAGTGGCTGCTGTGTTCGGTACGGTCAGCTGTGTAATAATAATGAAGGCATGACTGCTCAGATTTTCACAAGCTTTCCTGGCACATTCTAAGCTTTATAAATGGCGTAATTAGATTTTTCCCATGCAAGATCCCACAGTAGGACACTGCTGTAAGTTAGCAATTACTCAACTTTTAATAACTACTGTGTAAGATAGTGCCGGTGATTTGTTACTTGTCCTTACCTGCGCACCTCTGGCGGCTCTCTCTGAATCTTTGAACTGGCTTCTATCACCTCCTTGGCTACTCTTCCACTAACAGGGAGAAAAACACATTTGTTGCATGTAGGGCTGTTACATTATCAGGTTTTACTGCATGATTATTGTTGTCTGAAGCATTGTCAATAACGATATTACTGTGATATTGTCAGAAAAATGAACTGCCAGTCGAATTTTGTCTCTTTTTGGCAAATTAATTACACTCAAAATACAAATATGCCAATTATTATAATGCCTCTAGTTGCATTATAGACATAGTTTAAAAATACTGTCCTTTAAATAATGGATTTTTTTCAAAATTGAATACCAATATCTGGGGGGAAAAAAAAAAATTAAAACAGCAGCAAAATCGTTTTTTTTTAAAAGCACAGAAAGTGATGCAGCTAACTCCTCCAGGGTTCAGTCAGGCTGAAACTTTGTAAAATGAAAAAGTGGGTGCGGGTTGATAAGATTTCTTTAGGAGTTTGATATCAATTTTAAAATGAGAGACTGACTCAGAGCATGACATCAGAAAAGATAAACTTGCAGTTTTTCTTCTGTGTTTTGCAGTTGTTGCTCATCATCAGTTTCTGTAATTCCGTGCAAGCAGTTTGAAGCCAGCAGGAGTTTCTGGACTCTGACCACTTGGGTACAAACCAGCAGGCTCCACCATCTCCCCCATTAGTCTTTTATTGCTGGAATTGATGGTTAGGTCATAAATTAGAGGGTAAAATTAAACATTTATGATTGTGGACATCAATTCGATAGTAAATGGGACACCAGTGCCGCATGCTGGGAAACATGAGTCTGCGATAATTAGCTGGTCCTGCACAAGTTTAATACAGATCTGCTCTGCTTCAAGAAAATTGCGTTTATTATGGACCACATTCCTGTTTGCATTTCAACAAATGACTAATTCCCATATTTCAGAACAAAATACACCATATGCTGTTAGTCATCGTTGAGCCCTTTAGCTAAACTGCTTTCGCTCGCTGTTGAAATGGAGCGGACTGAAGTGTAAGCCTGCTAAAGAGCTTTGTCTGAGAGGAGAATCGTGGCTAACACGGCTTCAGTAACAGATTTATACCGAGGCTTTCCTCTGATATTAGGGTCAGTGAATCACAGAAACCAATGCCACGCTGGATGTAGCTGCTGATGTATGAAGAACACCAGCAACATGTTGAAGGGCTATTGTCATGCTTAAAGTAAATGGCTGAAATGAGCAATTACATCTACAGTACACAGAAAGAGTTAAGTCTTAACCTGCTAATGAACTTTTTTTTTCCAACTCTCTAAAGTGGTTTAATCCTGATTTTTATTTTTGTATCTGCCCCTGCTGGTTGGATTCCTGCATCACTTCCTCTGCAGTGATTCTGCTTTTTTCTTTGTCTCTGTTTCTCAACTTTCTTCACACATATACCTTCTGCTCACTTTCCTTTAAGACAGCCTTTACAGTCAAAATCCTCTCTGCCATTGTATTGTCACGGAAAAGTACGAACACTCTTATGAAAACTAACTTAAAAACTGTCTCACCTGTATCTGAACCTGCTGCCTTTGAAGAAGATGTTGCTGCTAGAAACTGTCTTTATCTGACTTGACTTTGCACACCTGTCACAGAGAGGGAGGAAGAAGAAAAGAGATGCAAACAAAGGATGTCATTATTAAAAACGCCTCAGTGAAAGTGGCAGTAACAGTGTGAGCACAGACTCGCCCCTCAGTATGCCGAAGAGGAAGGTGTGTCAGGGTTAAAACTGTTTTAAAAGTTCATGCTGCAGGTCAAGTTTATCATGAAAAACTCCAGAGCCGCAGAGATGGTGCCAGAGCACAGACACACAACTCTGCTCTGTGTGTGTGTATGTGTGTGTGTGTGTGTGTGAGAGAGAGAGAAGGAGGTAGGCTGCATGTTGTCAAAGCTCTGCTTGGCTGCCATTTACAAACTCAATTCCCTGTGATTTGATTAAGCTGCTCTGATGCTTGTCTGACATCCGAGATGACATCCACTCCCTTTCTGTCTGCCTCTCAGAGACACGAGCTGCTGTCATTAAGGAGTCAATATTCAGAGTTACACATGCAACCGCTACCCTCAGAAAGCTTTTATAACCTTGTGACCTTGTTTTCTTATATGTTTTATTACATATAACGTCTGTTAAATGGGATGACAGATGATCTGTGGGGAAACTGCAGCAGCAAATCAAACAGTAAACGAACAAAAGTAAAGAAAAATCATATGAAAAGACTTCAATAAATATGTTAAAAGTAGAGTGAAGAGAATGGGAAAACAAGAGGGCTGGACCTTCAGAGTGATTGATAGTGTGGATGAGGAAGAGGACAGTGAAGAAATCAGTCACAAAACAGCCCTCAACAAGTGTCAACCTGATGGAAAATCTAATTTCCTTCAACCTGACTTCCACTTGTCACATCCGAGCAGCTGCTTACAGCGGCCCTGCTCATCCTGCTCCACAACTTCTTCACTCTGCCTCTTTTGCATTTTGTCATCAGTTCTTCTTCAGGCCTCTCTTCATCATCTCATCCATTTTGGACTCATTTGAGTTCCTCTCAGTTTTTAACTACACGCCATTTTTAGGGATTCTAAGTCCATCTATCATGCAGGACGTGGTTTGGAAATATCTCTTCTTCTTCCTGCAAACTGTCCACTGATATGAGGTTTCTTGTTTGCCGAGAAAAGTCTTGAAAGGCCTGAAAAAGGATATCTGTCATTTTATGTCTGTCCAATGATCATTATATACCAAAAATCAAAAACATGGGTATTCAGTTAACTATGATGGAAAAGAAATTAAAGTGTGTGTTCTATGAGGCCCCATTTTCACTGTGATTTGTCTTGTTTTTTACCTTTTGTCTTAAAATTGTGCAAAGTAAAAATCAAATCAAATTAAATCAGAATACATTTCCTCTTTCTTGAAGCTGAAACAATAATAAGCATTTGCCTTTAAAACTGACTTAAATAATATATTACCCAAATTATTGCAGATGAATCTACTGGTGATTGAATTAATCCATTTTTAGCTCTAATCGCTGGTTTAAGGATTGAGAGTGAAAGCTCTTTTTTGAGCCAGAAACAGGGTTTTGTCGATGAAACATTACATCGGGCACCTGTCACATTCAGTTTTGACATTTTAACGTGTTTGGAGGTGTAAGAGAGAAAAGAGGTTCACATCTTGGGAAACTGTTAGCAGTGTGATCACGAGTCTGACAACTTCCTCTGCTGTTGTGCAGCTAAGTGCACAAAATTGCTTTGCTGATATTCTCACTAAACCTCGATGGAGTCAAAGAGCTAATTCATTTTTCTTTCCTTGCAACCATGACCACAGACAAGAGCGGTGTGTCTTCTGTATTCTCCTACTTTCGCCTTCACCCCGAGCTTGTTTCCATTCCTGCCACGCCGGCAGTGTCAACAGTCAGTCAATATAGAGCAACGGCCTTGGAGCGATCAGCTGCTCTCCACTGAAGGACAGCAGCAAACTGAAGCACAGCCTCAGCGAGGCAGGAACAAGAAAGGAAAAGAGTGAAAATGTGCTAAAAAATCAAAGCGGGAGATGAAGGAGAGCTAATTTTAACCAAATAATTTTTAATACATTTAAAGACGGCTGCAACACTTGACAGCTAGGTCAGTGCCACCTCAAGTAAACCTTGATTGAATCTGAAAATTCTACAGTTCAGCACACATTTAAGAATGGCAAGTATCCTATAAGGAAATTTTTTTGTTTGTTTTTTGCCTACAACTATTAACGATAAATTGTGTGGTGGAATAATGCTGCACTGTCTCAAGTGTCTCTGAGTTCAAGAGCAGTTTAATACAGTGTGCGGATGTGTGTGTGCGTGTGTGTATGTGTGTGTGTGGACAGACGCACTTGTAAAAGGCTTGGTTCTCCACCCCGCACTTCCATAAGTGCTTACACGCTGCAGGGGTCGAGGTGTGAAATGTCAACACCAGTTTTTTCTGCGTAGAAAAGGACAAAGACAGAGAGAGAAAGACAGCAAGGATGAGAAATGAGACTGTGTGTGAATAAGGGCAAGAGAAACGCTGAACACGATGAGAGGGAGCTGTGCAAAATGCTGATCCACAGACCCAAAGCTGTAAGCTTAGCAAGATGTAAGACAGATATAGTGATTTGGCAGGAGTGTCCAGCAATAAAAGGGCTTGAAACTTGCAGCATGTGGGTCTTTAAGGAAGGGAGGAGGGTTTATTCCTGTAAATGTCTGGTTTTCAGTCCTGTGCGTCTGGTAATATAAGATACCAGATCAATGCTGCTCAACAACGAGGGGAAGGATGAGTAAGAGAGGAAACACTGAAATCAATGATAGGGGGGCGACTTACTGTAAAACAGTAACAATAATGCAACATCATAGCCATAAATCTTATGTAAAAAAACAAAAAATTAGACCTTGACTCATGAACTAGTCCAGAAAACAGCAGCTGTGCACTGATCCAGTTTGCTCCCTTTCGTCAGCTGTATTGCTCAACCCCCTCAGTGTCACACATCAGTTATTGTGGGAAGGTGGTTGTGATTTACACACATGCGCTGCAGTGGTCATGTGTGTGTGAAAATACCAAAACTGCATGTTAAAATATTGTTACCAAATTGTATTTGGTCCCACTTTGGCTGACATGCAAACATGCTTTCATGGCGCTGGTGATGGTTTATGTGCAACGTTTTACTCACTGTAAATATGAATAATATTCATCTGTGAGTTGTGTTGTTCTGTTCGCTTTTAGGGTGAGACATGACATTTCATATTGCTAATTTAACTCATAAAAAAATGCATTTATTTGTCCTATATGACACAGAGTACAACCACATTTTGGGAAATAACACTAATTTACTAGCTAGGTTCAAACTGCTGCACCCTGGTGTAATGTTAAACCCATTTCCATTAAGATTTATCTCTGAGCTGGAACTCCAACAGGTAATCAAAGAACATTATATTATAGATAAACTGCTGTTTAAAAGTGATATCAAGCAGATGTTACTGTAATAAAGCTATGACAGTTTGCCATCAGCTCAAAGTGGGACAGTTAAGTTAAAATGTTCCAGGCTAAAAAACAGACGTGAGGGCAAAGAGTGATATCATGCAGTGACCTGCCGCACAGTGAATTAACAGAATACACATCAACATGTGAGTCAAATCCTGATAAAATAAAGTGAAACTAATGAATATATAAACAGAATACACACACACACACACATACTCACACATAGAGAACACAGTAAAAATGAAGAAATCAGCAATTTTTGGACATTTAATACGTGACACATAGTTATAGATTATGCATCATAATCTATACTTTACATAGAATGGAGCTGTGAAATTTATTTTGATAATGAGGAAACAGAATGGGAATTATAGTTAACATTTCATTCTAAGAACAGAATAAATCAACATCGATAGACGCTCAAAAAAATTAAAACAAAGACAAATTTTGTACAAAGGATGCAAAACAAAATGAAACAAACAACACTAAACAAACATAACATAAAAAGACGAAAAAGGTTTCCTCCAATCATAAAGTGAGATGAGGGCAGGACTGTGGGGAGAGGCTTTAAGTTGAGGATTTAAGTACACGAATGTTTTGTGCTGCTGCTATCACTTGCATTTACTCACCAGTGATGACTATGTTACACACAGAGAGAAGAGACAGAAACACAAAGATAAAACTGCAACTTCAGCCATTCATGAGCTGCCAACAGACAAACAGACAGACGGACTGAGATGAGGGAGATGGCTTGAGCCTCTGCACTGAAGAGAATAGTTATGTGACTGAAGGTTGACTGATGGTAGCATAAAGAGCATTGCTAAGACACCTCTGACTGAATTTACATGAGCTCATGTGTCAAACAACAAAATGAGACACATCAGCTGTTGTTCTTGCAAAATAAAGATGGTGTGAAAAAATATGTACCAAAAATCGCTGCTCAGAATCTATAACAGCTCTGAACTGGATGAAAAACATCGAGCATATGAACATGTGTCCCAAATGAGATACACCTGTTCTATTTTTTTTTTTTTTTTTTTTTTAAACAGCGCATAAGGCCAGTATTTGCTGTCTGCATCAGTTTTAAGCAGAAATGTCATAAAAATTTCTCTTTCATGCTCCAACATGGAGGAGTCTCATATTTGGGTCACAGTCGACACATAATGTGAGTGAGAAGGTTTCGTTGTAACACACCCACCATCCTGTTACAGTGTATCCTGCCTGTTAAGGAGATCTGAAACAGCAACACACACATACAATGTGTGTGTGATGGTGGACAGGATTACATAGATAAACTGTACAGTTTCATAGCACACATATCTGATGCAACCATTACTCAGATGGCGAAAGGGAAAAAGGAAAAGAAAAGACGGAGGCACGAGAGTAAACGATGGACTCCAAAAACAGTCACAAATGAACACAGACGGTAACTGTGCATCTATTTTAAGGTCATTTTTAAGAACTCCACAAATGTTAGAGGCTGGGGTCTAACAGGTCAGCATGAGGATGAAGACGTACAAAACTAAACAATTTATCACCATGACGGAGGAAACTACACAGCACATTTTATTGTTCGTTTTTACCCTTTAGAGGAGAAAGTGCATGCAGGACCATGCTGCACTCACCTCTTTCTGAACCCCAATGACGTAAAAGGTTTTGCCTTCGAATTTCAGCTTGCTGACGTCAGCCCTGCAAAGAACCATAAGGTTATAAGTCCAAGTGTGTTTACTTGTTATGGGTTAAACTCCAGGGTTTATAATACTAAAGGGAGCATGTTGAAATGACCTCAGGAGACGAATAAAGGTGCTACTGTACGTTAATTTTTTTGTTTATCTACATTTGCACTTAACAGTGGTGACATGTTACTAAAGATATTTAATCTTAGATTAAAATTTTCATTTTATAAAATATGATGCATTGTTATAGACTACCAGGCAGTGCATAAAATTGTTAGAAATAGCCCCACCTTGAACAGCTTCAACAGGAAATGGCCACAAATAATAATTTAATAACATAACATATATAACAGTACATCATACGTATTGCTGTTAATCAACTTGTACTTTTGCTTGGATAAAACAGAGACTGCAGAGTTATGGCTACTTTTACAGGATAATTTTTCCACCACTGCCAATCAACAGCAGAAGCTCCTGTGAAGTGACCTCAGTCGGTTTTGCACAGTTAGATATTTATTGTGCTCCAAACAGGTACATGTACTATCAATGAAATCATCACAAAATCCCACAGTATATTCATAAATTTTTAAAAGCACAATAATCGCAACATTAGGTTTTATTGCATTTAACTTGTAATGCATTTTTAAAACTAAATACTCGAAGGTATCATCTTATAAATCAAATGAACTGTAACTAAATTGTTCAGTGGAGACCAAATCTCCATTACGACGTCTTAAGCAAGCAAAAAGGAGATGCAGCATAATGTGCGAGTGTCTTATAAACAGATATGATTGAAGTGACATATTTAATAATTTCCATGTTTACAGTTTTACATTCATAAATAGGGACAAGTTTATACCATTTGAGGAGGTGGATCCTCTTGTTTCCCTGAAAGACCACAAACCCTGTGGCTGTGAACCCGAGAAAGGCAGTGGAGCCTGTGAAATCCTGCAAACACACACACAAACACACAAACACACACACACACACACACACGAACACACAGTGAAAGGCAGGACATGGTATTATGGGATACAGGTGGATTAACTGCAGGAAGGCAAGTGGGCCATCAATAATCTCCATGGTGATGGCACCTACACAAAGTCACTTGTTTGTTTCAAACTAAACCCCCAATTCGCAGAAATCAAAGCACAGAACACACAGAACAGGTTGTCTCAGTTTGATAAATGATGCACAATGAGAGGAATATCGACTCCAGAGTAACAGCAGAACACAATATGTTCCTGTCACTTTACCACATCGTTGTTTATGATCTGTAGATCCCCTTTCCTCTGCTCGCATGTCTGTCTGTGTTCCCCATATTTACTTTCTCTGATTCCTGATCATCACAGATGATCTGACTGCACGCGCATGATGCTGCAGTCCCGGCTCTAACGCTTTTTTCAGCCAAACAAATGAAAAACAGCCCCACCAATAGAGAGGGAGGCGATAAAGTAAAAATCCTCTCAAGACAGAATTCAAGTATCTTGTTAATCTGCACAGCATGCTGCGATATGCCTGATCATGGAAGGGTGTCCGTGTTTCGAGGGTGAACAGAGAAGGCGAGAGTGGGATACAGAAAAGAATCGTAAAATATTGCTTTTCTTTATCAGATTCTGTCTGTTCCGTCTGTTGCAATAGTACAAGAGAAACACAAAGAATACAAGCAGAACAAAAGTATCAAATGAGTCACAGTGCTAAAAGTTCATCCTAACTACAGAGACTATAGAGTGTTAACAGTGTAAAGATGGAGTCAGCGGCATTGACTTGCTGAAGCCCTTTCTCTGACTAATCGATAAGAATATTGATTCCTCAGAGGAAAGGTTTCCGGACAGACCAGATTTCTTTTGTTCACTAAGATAACGTTGCCTGCGGTGCAAATGTAAGCCAGCTGCTGATCTCATCCTTGTCGTACTCATTATTACTTTTGGTGACTTTCATCACTATTTCACGACATCGCTTTCATCGGAGAATCTTTGCTCACATAATCACCAGCAAGTCTCACAACCACTGGATCAAAGTCTACATTCCCCTCTGATGTTACCTTGCATGGGTGAGGGTCAACTCCATACGTTTCAAGGCTGTGAGCCCTTTGAATCATGTTCAACTCTGCTAATGCAGAACACTGGCCCCTAAAAGAGAGGACAGGACAGGAGAAAAAAGAAAAAATTAAAGATATTGTATAGTGTCAATCCTAAAAATGGACACCTGGTCCTAAATGTGAGGCACCGATCTCAAAAATTGACAAGAGGAAATGAGAAAAAAAACAGAACACCAATGTGCCTGAAATGGATTTTCTAGTAACATTTAGGAGAACACATTGGAGCTGCATGTTTCACATTTGTTTCACACATTCAAGTCATTATGTTTGGCCCGATTTTTGTTCATCTGTTAATATTCTGCAGAAAAAGAAGAAAAAAGGGAGGTCACATGTTCAGTGGGACAGTTGAAGCTTAAATCACTCAGCCTACAAAACTGCAAAGTCAAGAAACTGAGCGAAGCCCACTGCCACTCACCCAGACGCCGGATGAATCAACATTAAAATAAACAAACTTACATCTGTATGTACATAAAGGAGGATGCTAATAGGATTCATGAACTGGTTTATTCTGAAAGCACAACTCAGAGACACACAGTCCACCTCATTAAAAAAACCACCTAAAGTCTCCTTCAACGGCTCAGTAATAATCTACAAGCTGCTAATCCTGTTCGTCAGACTCATCGGGGCAGACAGAGGACACATGGCATCATCTGCCTCGGCGCTGTGGGAAATGAAGGATTTGTCTTTGATGTTCCATAATTGCTGTAAGTGTTACGGTCACAAACCTAACAACATCAATCCGGAGCCACAGCGATGACACAAATAAACACAAACAACCAGAGGATGGGGGTTTATGTATACATTACTCTATACCTTGTGATCTTTAATTTAGGAAAGTCATTCTGTCTCTGCAGATCATAGATTAAGATGAAGAGTGAGACATTAGTTTAATTCTTTTTCTTTTTTC
>JAPZDX010000021.1:18833051-18855465 GCA_029783625.1 Naso annulatus
GCAAATGTAAAGCCTGAATAGAATTAAAAAATTAAACAGCACTTGATATTCTTCAGGCCCCCGAGGCCATTATGGGAGCGGCATGCTCACTAAATTAGAGTAATGAGGAGTTTGGTACCCAGCTAGCTACATGAAAAAAGGACAGAAGAAAGGAGGGGAGTGTTGGACGAAGACAGAAAACACGTGAGTCTTTGAATGAGAAGGAGAGGGAAGCGAAAAAATCACCAGATTTCAATCACAAATATCTAATTGCCTCTATAGGTTCAGGAACAGTCGTCTGATGAGTTTGTGTGCAGAATACATTTGAAACACTCAGTTTTTCAAATGCACAGGTGGGTAAACACAGCACGGAGAGGCGGGAGTGGGGTGTCGATGATAAGAGAAAGAAGGAAGCAAGAGATTGAAAGAAAGAGAGAGAGAGAAATGTGAATCACACATGGCTGCTCTGATCCCAGCGTGTGTTCATCACTGTCCCAGCCAGACCCCCCGCTTGGCCTCCAGGGAATTCATCTCCGTGTGTGTGACTGACAGAGAAAAAGCGTACATCGGTCAGCAAGCATATGCGCGTCGGTGTGTTTTTGTGCGCACTTGTGTGTGTGCCTACGTGTCTGTGTGAGAGCTCCCAGCAGGGGTGAAAGCACATGGGATGAAGGGCACATGTGGCTAAACACACATTTAGTCATAAAACAGTCGCTCTGCAGAGGTTTTTCTCAGAAGCTGCCGCAGACGTGTGCTGCCGGAGGCATTATTTGTCAGAACAAACAGCAAAGACGAAACGCTCTTGACTACTGAATCTCCAGCCTTCCTAAATGCAAGTTGGTCTAAACCATTTTCACTTCTGCGGGCCTTGAGAAAGATGGTGTTTCAAGTCCTGGCAGAAGGGAAGATTTTATGACAAGTTAATTCAAAGAGGAGCAGTCCAATAAAAACAATGTCATGCATCAGATATTTAATGAAGCCCACATAATGTGGGTGATTGACAGATTCTCATTTTTATCCCAACATAGCTCACTGTTGATAGAGGAGTTAGACTGCACTGACATAGGCAGCTCACTTATTTGCATTGTGTTGTACCTACATAAAAATGTTCATTGCACAACATGTTTCAGCAAATTCATCATAGTACTGATATAGTTACTAAACAGGACTTAGAGGAACGGTTCTTCTTACTGAGATGAAAAGATTGATTCTCACAGCTGTACAATATTTTGAAGCTAATAGCTTCATATTATTAGCCTAGCATAAAAACTGGGCAAACTGCTAGCCTATTCTATCTACCTATAAGCACCTCCAAAGCTCATTCATGCTATTAACCCGCTATATCTCATTTTTTAAATTTCCTATTTTGGCACAGATTAAACAAATGAGATCACGTTTAATGATGAGCTTTATAGTTGCTTGGTGATAGATTGTGTCACCTTTGGACAGATTCAGGGTAGCTGTTTCACTCTATTTAAAGTCTTAGTTATAGGGATGATTCCTTTTTTTTATGTAGGGTTGTATGAGGCACTTTTGCCTAGTCAGTGTCTTAAATGCAGTAGATAATTATCAGCTCGCCCTCTGTCTGGACAAGCAGCGCGACGCGCCTGCAGGAAACAGAGCACAGTACTGCTGTAAGCCTGTAAACAGTACCAACAGCAACACATCTTTTAGCCAGCAACAAAATCATCCACCTTAAGTATTTATGTCCCATTAGGTGTACAATACACATTCAGCGCTTTACATTGGCGTCAAACAGCCATTTTCGTTGAAAGCATATTCCTTCAGCCGCACCATGTTCGTATTCCCACGCACAGCTGCAGGTAGTCCCAAAGAAAATGGCTGTTGCTGTTGGTACTGTTTACAGCAGTAGCCTACTATGCTGCTTCCTGCCGGTGCATTGTGCTGCTTCTCCAGACAGAGGGCGAGTTGACTATTATCTACAGCAGGTAAGACTGGGCTTAAGTGCCTTATGCAACCCCGTACAACACAATAAAATTACCTATCCTTTTAAGCTAACTGGCTGCAGGCTGGGGCTTTATATTGGACATAACGGTGGTGGTATCATTCTTCCTATCTAATTCTCAGAAAATTGGCAAATAACTATATTTCCCCAAATGTTTAATTATTCCTTTAATTTTTGGTTGCATTAGCACCGGATCCAACAGTTAACATTTACTTCCAGGCAAGGCTCAGTGGGAAGGTGTGAGCTTATAGAGGAGACAAAAGCAAGCACGGTAACTCAAACATCTCAGGTATCAGACCAATAAACAAATAAATGAAGAAGTAAGTGAGCGTGTTCTTCCTGGAGTTTGCATGTTCTCCTTTAATTTGTTGGTTTGTCTGGGCGCGCCACTTTCCTCCCACAGACTGAAGGAAAGCAGGTTAGGTGAATTATGACTCCAAATTGCCTGTTGGTGTGAACCGAGAGTGTGAATGTGTAAGTCTTGTGATAGACAGAGTGTTCCCCTCTCGCCTAATGTGTGCAGAAATAGATCGTCAGATGGAGGGAGGATGTGGAACTAATAAACGTATAAAACATATTCACTGATGGAATGTAACTAAGTGGATTTACTCAAGTACTGTAGTTAGGTAATGAACGCATTTTCTTTCTTCTTTTTCTTTCTCTTAAGATACATTTTTTAATGTGAAAATTTTAGATTCCCAACTCCCACATCACCCACAATGTAGTTATATTTTTGTAATCAGGCTGTTACTCTTTTGTGTTTAATGAGTATTTTCAAACATTAGCAAATGAAAATATCAAATTTTAAAAGGACATAACCAGGATGTGTAAAACATAGTAGATTTAAAACAAGACCCCCTTTTTTTTTGCAAATCGGTGTAACCTCTGTGCATGTTCCTGTATAAATTATGCTAATTTGACTAACATGATCACTACTTTTGAGGGTAATTTTCTGATGAGAAACATGCCTCTCCACTGTTCATCACAATTAATGTTAGCAGAGCGCCTGTTTGTCTGCACACATTTGTCAGGGATTCTCCTGTTTAATTTCTCACTGTGCAACGAGACACGTCCATGTAATTATGTGTCAACGAGCAATTAATGCATCAATTAAAGTTTGTTAAGCAGGAAGCATATCATGGAAAATAGTGATCTATCTATCTATCTATCTATCTATCTATCTATTTGTCTGTCTGTCTGTCTGTCTGTCTAATCATCACTTCCACTGATTGTGTCACGTCCTCTCTCCTTCTTCAGCTCTCCTTCATCCCACCAATTCTTCATGCTCTTAGCAGTTCTGTCTTTTCTACAGTAATTATTCCTCTAAGTGCCTCTGTGAATCAGTACAAACTCCAGTTTCAATCAATCAGTCTGTTTTCAACCATTCCTCAGTCCACCTCTGTATGCATCCTTCATCCTAGCGGCCTCACTACCCTATTTCCTCTTCCTTTGTGTGCTTTTTGGAGTGCTGGTGACAACTCAGTCTCCATCATACAGTTTCTCTCTCCTCCTCTTCATCCCCCTCTCCTTTGGTTGGAGTGGTGCTACATGACAATCCAATATCCACCGGTCTCAGCCTTTTAATACTCACCATCTTTTTCCTGTTTTTTTTACCCCTTTACATCCCTGTGTGACTCATTCTTACATCATCTATCGACCTTTTCCCTTTCCTTTTTGTATACAAGTCTGTGCTGGCTGTTAAAACAAACCTTTAATATGTTTATGATTAAATTTTGTTTTTAGTGAAACACCTTTTTAGTAGAATTGTGAATACCCACTATATAACAAAATGCACAGCATAAGACAAAAATAATAATCAAAAACACAAGAAGCCTCAACAATAAATAAGAGAACTATAAACAGTAGATTAACAGATCTCTCAGCATATTCTGTTTCAGATCATATTTTAAATTTGTTTTTTTTTTTTAGGTTCTTTAGGGCCTTTGATAATCTTCCAAGATAGCCCTTTAAAAAAACAAACAAACAAAAAAACCCACTTTGTGTTAAACTACATGTATCTTTGGTGATGTGAGTTATTTTTATCATTAATAAAACATTGTGAAGAGGATTTTTCTACAGTTTGATCTTTCGATAAAACTTAGTATAAAAAAAATGTTTACCAGATATCGGGTCTCAGTGGTAGGGGAGATCTTGTTTCTCAGTGAGCCCATCCTAAATTAAGGGTACAAAGTTTTTTAGTAATAATTTGCGGCCAGAGCAAATCCTGCTACTAACCATTACTGTAATGTTCAGTAAAATGAATTTATTTTATTAGATATTATAGATTTTCTTTGAATTTTTTTTTTTAAAAAGGGGTGATTCGCACTTAGAAAACAGATTAAAAATTAAATACACTGTACTGTAAATGTGTCAGTGTTGGCCAAAGAGGACATTTTTACCTGTTAACCCAAGACAGAACCTTTGTTATTAATGTTTTTTTCACAGTAAACACAGTCCAGCTTCATCAGGCCAAATGTATAATAGAAAAAGTAACTATACTCAGAGGAAGTGTATTTCCAAGGGTGTAATTTCAGATTTCATAGTTTCTCCCATATAATCTTATTATGTTGTGATGATAATAATCTTTCCCTGTCATGTTGGTAAGATTTTTCTATACAATCGCAAGTGAGAGTACCCAAAAGGTCCTTTGTTGTTGCTGCAAAATTTCAGTCATGAAAAAAACATGATACAGACTGAGCAAGATCTTCAATAATCAACCTACACAAACGTAAAAATATTATGAAATGTACTTTGTTTGAACTTTTCAATTTTTTTAGTTCTTGCCTTACACAAAGAGACGCTTAAATCTTTGCAACTTACATTACTGGGAGCGCAATGTTTGCTTTTCTGTTCCACAACTCCAGGTTTTAAAGTTACTTTTATTGACTTTGCTGACAAACAAAAATATAATGAGCTCACTGTAATTTTAGTTTTTGGTATTTTTTTTTTTTAAATTGAGGACACATGGTAACATAGAGCCTATATAAATGTCCAACGTGAGAGCATCTGATGGCTGAGTCTAATGTTCCTTCTCAGTGGGTGTGTGAAATTCACACATGTGAACACACCTCCTGCCCACTGAGAAGGGACCCATCTGACCTTTAGCTTGGGCTGGATTTAATGAAGAAACTGTCATTTACTGTCTCTGTGACTGCACGCTTTTCTCACACATGCAGATGCTGAAAATGGTCAAATGCGGTCAGTATTAATGAGACAGTTACTATTTATCGGTCTGCCAGCATAATCAATATGACTGACTGGTCTATGGTGGCCAGTTGAATCTGACATGCACTTTGGTTTGTGCATGTCAGTGCTGAATGGGAAACAGAAGACACAAGTGACCTCTAGTGGCCAAATGAAAAACTGTTTTTACTTGTTGCTGTAATATTCTGAGCTGAAGTTTTTAGCTATTCTTTTAAATGTGTAGTACAAATATTTTGTAGGTTTTCTTTTGTGTCTTAAAATAATGACTGTGACAGTTTTAATGTGATGTAAAAACACTGCACTGTGGCAGGCAGATGGCAAACAAATAAACAGCTATACAGACAAAATAAAACAGGAAAAACATAAATTAGCTGCCAGATTTATTGTTTTGCATAATATATTCATGTGCAGGAGGTTAATATCAAACAAACAAACAAAAAACTTCAATATACAGAATTATCTTTTTCAAAATAATATTTACAGTATTTCATTTATTACAGTATTTCATTATTAAATTACATTTCCTGATGCATTCATGTGTTTATCACTTTAATGTTGTAGCAAGTAAATGTGGGAAAAAATTTCAACTACTTTATTCACCTGAGAGTGTATTGTAAATTTCCCTACAGGAAACAGTTAGTCTTGTTGTAATACACAATAATCCATCACAATGTTTTTAATTTAAATGTATTTTATTTATTATAAATATATATGTGTTTTTCTTCTGAATATACAAATAAACTAAAGACATGATGTAATGAAATAATTAATCAATACATACCATATTTGCCTCTGAATTGCATTACAGTTAAAGTATAAAGCAGCAGTAAATGGAAATACACAAAGTACAAGTACCTTAAAATTATTGCTAAAGTACTGTTACTTCAAAAAAATGTACTTAGTTATTCAATACTGCTTGATATCAAATAAACAAGTGACAAAGAATAAATATAAACCTCTCAATTCTTGAAAAATCTCAGTTACTGGATGATCAAATAGGATGCTGCTTATATTTTGGATCAAACTTTCCATTAGCTTCAAATGGAATTTAATTTTGTGTGTGATTACAAATAATAAATAAATAATAAATGTGACTAATGCTCAGAGCATTATTGCAGAGGGACCTGGGACAGTTTTTTGACTTCAGGTGCTTATATTACACTCAAGAGAGGCTTTGTCTTTTTATATATTTTTTTTATTCGTCATCTTCCATGACCTTAATTTTCCTATTGTTTTAACCTTCCACTTTGTGGTAGCGCATGAATTATGCTGTGTTTCATTACATTTTTCTGTGTTCACTTGTCTGATCATTGTATATTTCACTTGTGATATATGGATGGTTGGTACTCACAGAGACACACATTTCAGTGACATGATGACAGATTTTTTTAGGTATAACATTATTAAAAATGCATCAAGACACTGTATACATTACAGATTATGATTACAGATGATTCATGGCACCCAGCTGCAGTTGAAGTGTGTGGGGGACGTGAGTGTGCAGCAGCCTTGCAGGCTGCTCTGACTGAACCCTTCTCCGATCGTCACGTTCCATGTCTCATACACTGTCACACTGCACATAACACACACACACACACAGACTGACTAAATCACAGTATCTATCATAGCAACGATCATGTATTTATAGCTGCACCGTGATATAAAAATATACTTAAGCAGCTGAGTTGAGCGAATACACAGCAAATGCATAATAACAGGGTTATTACATAGGTGGAAACCAACAATGGCTGAACAAGTTGTCAACTTGTATTATTACACATTTACAGGAAAAAAAAAATACATACACACCTGTTATATAGTTGTGTGCAGCAGGTGAGCAGTTGTGAGCTGCTGGTCACGTTGGTGTTGTTAAACTGTGTGCTCAGGAAATCGGGGCACTGAAGATCAGGGACATATAAAACACCTGGAAACACACAGAACATCATGTAAACATAACAAGAATTAAAACACAAGATATATATCATATAGATCTATGACACATGTTATATTTAAATTCTATAATTACTGGTGTCTTATAACATTGCTCCCATAATAATTTCAGTATCATACAATAATAAAAACAAACTTAGAAAAAGTCAAAATTAATACATAATTTAGAATTAATGTATTATGTATTACTGTAGTTTAGTTTAACATATTGTAAAGTAACTAATATATTGCATTGTTTGCATTAAACTGCTATGTTTTCCACCTAAAATATCTAAACATGTACTATGATTAGACATAAAACATAAAGTATTAAAATAAAGATAAATTATTATGTGAATATATTTATCGTAAATCGTATTCTGTAGTGCACTGATTTTTTTAATTGGGTCTTTTTTTTCAGTGGCTAAAATCTTTCTCCATTTTAACGCTGCCCCGATCCACAGCAATACATTTCTTAGCTTCAGACACCAATTCTCTTACTGCTTTTTAGAACTGGGGGAGTACTGACTACAAGATAATACAGTGACTATGAAAAAGTGCATCATACAAATCCACTTAAACCAAACCCAAAGCATCCTTTCAGTGGTGTCAGACCTAAATCAGATAATGTAATGAAATCCACTGTTTGCATGAGTCCTAACATTTTACAAACACTATGAGAACAAATGACAGGTAGAGGTAAAGAAGAGTACACAATCACCTGCAACACAAGCTGTCATGAAACAGGAGACACTTCCGGCAATCAGAGATCTGAGACCACAACTTGACACGTCTGTACGTCTTTCTGGAGCCAAGGCAGCTGTAAAAAAAACAACAACAACAACAACAGCAACTGTTTATTAATTAACAGGAAATGCATACAAATGCATACAAAAAATTTCACAGCAACAAACAAACAAAACAGATGAAACCACCATTAAAACATTTAGCATTCAAATATAGATGTTTTAACAATAAAGGATAAGCCTTCATACACAACAAAAGAACAGCTGACTAGAGGTAACTATTGACTTTCATGGTTTGTAGCTATTTTTCTAAAACATGTGAAAAAAAAAAAAAGGGCCAAAATATTAATAAAATAAAAAAATAAATTTTATAATAATAAAAAATAAATACAACAGTTGATTCTCCCTCTTTAGCCAACCTTGGAATTGAATAATCAACACTGTTCTCTGTTTTTCAGTCATTTTAAGAGTTATTTCTTTTTATGGAACAAAGAGATTTCTTTTCAAAGCACATTTATCAAGGATGATCTAATCATTTGACATATTAACAGTTATGAATATTTAGCTATTTCTCCTTGTTTAACATAGCCATTTACATAGCCAGAATTGCTACATTTAAATAAAAAAACAGACCTTAATTCTTATTTAGCCGATACACTGTAACTTTCATAGATGTATAAGATGCATTCTTCACTACTTACTTTCATTGTTGTACAGTTTTCATTCATATCCATGTGTGTGTGTCAGAGTTTTTATGTGTTTTTATTTAAGGCAATAGAGAGTGCTGAATTTAAACAACATGTTTTCACCACCAAACTTTTGCAGCATAAGACAGCGTAATCGGCCAGCAACTTTCTTTACTTTAATTTTCATGTTTGTCTGTTTGCTGTTGCTGCTCACTCTTGCTAAAGGCTCATGAGGTGGCACTCACATAGCGCTCCAACCGTCATCCCCAAGGAAGCAAAGTTGGAAAATCCACACAAAGCATAGATTGCAATAGTTTCAGAGTGGACCTGAAAGAGGAAAATTGTTGAGAAATATTGTGGGGGAGAGAAAAAAAATACAGATACACTCTGACTTTGACACTGTATTTAACTCTACTTACATAGATATGCTCCCTACATCATATGGGAGCATAAAAATAGAAATTAAAAAACAAGAATGAGAAAATAATGAGTGAGACTCACAGAAATGTACTGCTTCACATTATCCAAGTATTCTGGCCCGCCAGCTTTTCGCCTCTTGATTAAGGCCGACAACTTCTGATAAGCCACAAACTCATTAAGAAATGTTTTTACACCAATCAACTCAGCAACAATGAAACTGTCCTCCCAGGAAACACCCATCATGAAGTAGAGAGGCATGAACACATAGGAACAAATCAGCTAAAGGAGAGACAGACAGAAGCAAAAGGAAATTAAGTTCAATATATGGCTCTATATTGAATATGTTAGTGTATTTTTAGAGTTGGTGCATTAGTGTTTGATCGTCACCGAGAAGCTGATCTGCGGACAGTCCAACATCCCGCCAAACCAGGAGAGAACAGCATCGAAAAAAGCCAACAGAGCCATGAAGGCCAGTAGGTTGACAACAACATTGGCCACTAAACCCACAGCACAAGATGAACCCTGGGATGCTGCCTCCAACATGTTGGTACTCTCTCTGTGGAGACACAGGCAATACTTGAACTGTTATTATCACTCAATCCCTGAAATAGCATCTTATTAAAACAACACAGTGTCATCTGCATACTGGTGTTGATAAATTACTGACTATTGAAATGGACTGCGGAACTATGAAAAAAAGGGTTCTGCAAGCGTTCCGGCTAATGAGGAAAAAATGCTTAGGGCTACACCTTTCAATGAATTAAAAGTTATCAGAAAAATCCTAAAATAAATTTTAAATCTTACTGGTTGCCAGTGCGGATGTGCTAAAATTGGGATAATATGACCTCGACCTTTAGAGCTAGTAAAAAGTTTGGCTGTTGCGTTTTGAATAAACGAAAGAAGTCAGGTTAGACAAGACAACATGAAAATAAAACATAAATAATATTCTGTAAATCTGTGTAAGATGAAGAGGTCTTGAACTTTTTTATATGTTTAAAGGAAGGACATAACTTGCTTCACCTGCTCCTGAAAAGCCACATCACTCTCAAAAATCACTCCTAAAAATCTTTGTATTAGATGAGTCTCCAAGATAATATAAGAGGTTTCTTTCATTTGACTTCCTAAATACTGACTTTCATGGTGTTGTTGGTTGGTGCTGTAACTAAGATCATCACAAGTAAGGCTTTAGTCAATGTTAATAACAAACCATCATTTAATTTAAATAGATATTATTTGGCTCCTGGTCAGGCCTTCCTTTGGGTCAAAATGTTTACACCCAGTGCTTGAAGTGGGCTGGTACATCTACATTTTACTCTTTTGTACTGTGACTTTTTGTTGCACACTGGCATTTTTCAAAAGTAATTTTTTTTGCCCCCTTCATATCAGGTTGTCTGGGCAATTAAAATGATGACGAACTGGTGTGTATTAAACTAAAGTTTTGTTTTGGAGTCAATTTACAGGCTCTACCTTTTTCATCACAATTTGTATTGTCCATTTGTGTTTTTATATGTATGTTAATGTATGTTTGTTTATTCTGTCCTCTCCTACCCACGGTCCATCTTTAGGTCATGACTGTCTGTTACTCTGGAGTTCTCTGTTTCGGGCCAAAACATCTTAGAGATGGCCAGGGAGGCTGGGGCGGACATCAGTGATGCTGTCAACAAGTGTGTTGCCTCAATCTTAAAAGAAAAGCATAAAGAACAAGACATACCTTTAGTGGTCAATCATTCACTTCCTCACACAGCTGTTGAAGCCCTAAATGTCAGTTTGATTGTCAGTTTAATTAAAATTTTTCCTGAAATTTTCACTTTTATTACACTAGTTCTTATTCCTGTGACATCAGGATCTTACAAATTTTTGGTCATCATAACCATTGCATCACATACATACTGAGTTATTCCTGAATTGGTTTGGGATATAACAGGCAAATCACTTGCATTCCTGAACTAACACTGAAGTGGTTACTAAAAGAAACAATCTTATAACATTTCAGGGGAAGTTGACCTTTCATTGTTTCAGTTCAACTCAACATTGTTGATGATACCAAGTTGCAAACTGGACATTAGTTTTTGATATTGACTATTTTCTTAACATTCAGCCTTAATTGAAATGATCTCAGTGATGAACCTTTCTCCCCTGCATTTGCCTTCTCACCCCAAAGGAGATGAAGGCACCTAAAATGGTACCCGAGACGCTGGCAAAACCTCCTGTCATCACAGCGTGAATCTCAGAGAGAGTCAGCATGCTGATGTACGGACGAATCAAGAGAATTGACTCAGTCTGTAAAAGAGAGACAAGGACACAGGTTAATGATCAGTGATTTGCTTGTTGTTGGTGCCGTTAAACTGTTGTTTACCTGTCCCAAGAATACATTTCCAGCTGCTGCCATTGATTCTGCTGGAGATGTTCCCATGGTAACCTGCATTACGAATCCAATCTGGTAAAAAATGAAAGGAAAATATTTAT
This sequence comes from Naso annulatus, assembly GCA_029783625.1. NCBI lineage: Eukaryota > Metazoa > Chordata > Actinopteri > Acanthuriformes > Acanthuridae > Naso > Naso annulatus. The sequence goes on from JAPZDX010000021.1 coordinate 18,844,448, forward strand.
ATAAATATAAAGCAGTTTATTTGTCCTTATTCCTTAAGCTGGGAAAAAAAGGCCACAGGGTTTGATTGGCCTCAAATATTTCTCTCATCTGCATTTTATCCTTCACTTTCTCACCTTGCAAATGAGCCAGTGCATGAAGCCAGTGTAGTAGAGGATGGAGATGATGGAGCTTAAAAAAACCAATATAGGCATCACCTGGAGAGAGTCCAATAGTAAATATCATCATTATTATCATCATCGTCTTTGATATGATTAAATATTTACAAGAACTCTCGCACACTGTTATGCTTTCTACTGACATATTTATTCATCATCACCTTAATTAGGTGATAAATATCTGTTGAGACTGAAATGTTGTTTCATACCATAAATACGTCAGTAGAAAGTGAGACAGTGTGCGGGAATTCCTCTTATTGATATTAACTGCATCCTCCTCCGGCGCACCTGTCACACAATTCAGGTGTGCAGAGATTTTCCTCAGTATTCCATGAATATTTACAAGGACAATAAGAATTCTTGTCATTAACATCCCTGTGCAAATGCTTATATCCAGATTTCTGGTTCAGTGATTGCTTTTGTGCATTTGTTTCATTGCTGGCAAATGTAACTGTTTTTTAGACTATCACTTTAATTTTGAAACGTACTGATGATTGTTACATTTATTATGATTACTTTATCAAAGTAATGTACCTTATTACATTTGATTACTTTTTGATATATTTTTCTTAATTTCTAATGAAGGTTTTCAACAGTTAACCATTTTCAAATGCTTAAACCAGGCAGTGTTAATGGCAGACGTGGGGCGCTGCAAATTTACAGAAGAGAACCAATCAAATCACATTTAGCCCAAGATTTTACAGAAAATAATCAGGTGTAACCCCCTTTGCTTTTAAAAGTAACTGTAATTTAATTACACATTCTTTCTCAGTAACTGTTACTGATTACAGTTACATATATTTTGTGATTAAATTACGTAAATCCATTACATATAACTAGTTACTCCCCAGCAACGTGTGTGAAATACCTTGAAAGCAAAGAAGTGGTCTGTATAACTGGCACCAAACACAAACTTAGACCAAACATCTGCAAATGACATAAAAATCTGTATGGAGGAGATTTTTAATTGTTAGCAACAGAAACAGAACAACAGATTATATACATTTTTTTTTTAGAAAATATAAAACATGTAAATCATCTACACTTTAAAATCAGGTGTAGATGATAGAATATGCGGTCATTTCAGAACTATGTGTATGTACCTCAGCTTGCTTTCCAATCCACTGCAGTAACCGTAAGCCCAGGGTAGTTCTGAGGGTCAGCAGACCAAAGATAAACTGCAGGCCGATCCCCCAAAGCAAAGTTTGCCAAGACCACTGCAACACAGATGTACACACAATCAAAAGTTTATTTATCTGAGTGTGCATGTGTCTGTGTGTGTGTGCATGCCTGTGTGCATTTCCATTACTTACCCTGAATGGGTGCTTGGAGAACAACATCATTAAGAAAGTGAGGAGCAGCAAACCACAGAAAGACACAAGCTGTCTGTTTCCTCGCTGCGCTGTGTCCAGCACTAACCAACACACCACGGCCACCAGCAGCAGCACATATACTATCCTGGAAAGAGACAGTCTGTACATCTGTATGATGTGTAATATATGGACAAAATGAAGGCAGGTGTGTTGACAATTTAAAAAAAAAAATAAAGAAAAAAATAAAACAGTGGGCTCAAAGATGCTTTAAATCTTAACCAGGTGATAGTTCTCTGTGGTTTAATCAATACTCCTTACCACTTTTGTGTAGGAATTGTCTCGTGACCCAGTGTTAACAAAAAAGTATTGATGATAGCTGCTTTAAAATGCTTTTATTTTGCTTATGCAGTTTAAACTTTTCTATCTCACCAAAGGTAATTTGGTTTTCAGACAGAAATTAACTGTAGGTCACAGTAACAATTCACAGTCAAGGGCATAAAAGCAGTATGACAACATAAAATATCTTTTATTAAAAAATGAAATCAAAAGGAAAGTGAGAAAAAGAAAAACAGATATCCCAAATGAAAATGAAAAACAGCAGCTGATAAGGCCAAAGCTAAAGCTAGATTTTTATCATACTAGAATATGGAAAATTATGACCCTGCAGATAGAGAGCCAAATAAACTGCAAGTCATTGTGAGATAGAGCACAGGAGCACAAATGAGAAATTCAACCTGCAGGAATAAAAGAGTCTTTGTTTCAACCATCAAGCAGTAGCAGTCTGAAGGAATGAAAGATGGTTGAAAGCTGAGACCCTGTTGGTTAAAAATTTATCTAACTCAGTCAGTTAAATTCTTTCTTATTTTGTTCAAACATTTGTTAGGCTACATTTACATTGTGTCTCAGGTTGACCGTTGTGCTGAGGTAACAGCCTCTGAAGTGCCCTTGAATCCAGTGCAATTATCTTTTTTCATGTGCACTGTGGCACACGGCAGTTCTCACACTTCACCATCGACTGCTCTTGTTTTCTTTGTCTTGCTCTGTTTGAATTTAGTACTAATGCAGATTTTACCAACAGTGAATTTCTGCAGTCTGAGGACATCGTCGTTGCCCAGAGACAGACGGCGCCTCAAACTGTCTGATGATCTGGCACATTGAACACATTAGTTACAACTACTGAGAACGAGTTTTGGTGATGGCTCGGTCAAGCGTTATTTTTGGCATCTTTATGATGAAAAAAAAAAACAGTATACCTTCCTTTCTTTATAAATCACTTAAAACATTTTGACCTATTCATGGCTTACAAACCCGGCAGAATCATCAGATCATCAGGTCTCCTGACTGCATCCATCATGAAGCTGATGGAGGTGCTTTTAGTTATTATGGGGCTTTTGGTATGCATGGGTGGGTTTGTCAGTGTTGGTGTGCAGATAATGAATCATTTTTATATTTTTTCCTATTGAAACGTATATAAATGTGTGTTTATTTATGTTATTTGCCTCATATTTGTTTTGTATAAGCACACTGAGCTGTCATTGTATGAAATGTGCCATACAAATAAATTTGGAAATAGAAAAACAAATACACGTCTCACCATCTCATCCAAACCCATTTTTTGCTGAGAAGACTTCTGACAGGATAGAGCTCCTCCCATACCCGGTCGCCATAGCGTTCCATCATCCAATCCCAGACCAGGAATAATACAGTTACTAAGGAGATGACCAGCAGCACAACAGCCCGGTGGAAGTTCAAGACACATGCCGCTATTACTATGGCAGCAAAGCCTGAAACAAATTTAGCATTAATATAAATTATATCCCACTGCGCTGGGATCAGTTTTCACCTCTTCTGTTGAGATGCTGCTGCTTTACATCCTGACGAGTTAATGTGTGACACACAAATCAACAGCAGACAGAAAAATGAACAGATCCTCAAAAGACAGAACTGTCTTATGAGTGACTTTACACGAGTTCTCCATCACCTGGTGATGATGCATGTAAAACAAACACAACAAAGTTTCATTTCATCTATGAAGTCTGAGGTCTTCGAACAGCTAAAAGAATCATTTTACATTCAAAACTCCCTCAGTTGTTTTTTTTTTTGTCTTTTGTTCTCTCAAGTCTTCAGATGACACACTGCGTTATGATTTGTAAACATGAATGCTCTCAGACATAAAATAGGAATGTAGCTATTCTGCTCGGATCTCATAACAGTTGATTTTTCTTTTTCTTTTTTTTTACATGTACAATCCAGGGAATGATGCAGTTGTAGATCTAGTAAATGCATAAAACAATGGGCTAGTAGTTGTGGAAATTCAAAACACTATCATTTTAATAAGTCTAAAAGTTGGGATGCAGGTTTTTTTGTTCAACCAGTATTCAAAGAAATGACCTTTAAATTATCACAAATGCTGTAAATCAACACACTTTTTGACTGGATGTATTGACAAATTCCACAACAAGAGCAACTGTTAAGATGTTGTTGTTTCATAGCCCTGCCTTTAAAAAAAAAAAAAAAATCAGACATATATTAAACATTTCAAAATGGGTTCAAGTGGTTTATGTCAGACAGACCTGAGAGCAAAATAACAACAAGTTGAGTAAGACATATCCAGCAGTATTTCTGTTATTATCTTTCAATCAGTATAGTATCACAATACCACGAAGAACAGTCTTAAAATTACAATGGGCTTTAGCAAATAGATTAGTTGTTGTGTATTTGTGTGTCTCTTGTGTTTCTGGTCATTGTGTTCTGATAAGCCATTGCTTGATTTTTCCATTAGCAATCATAGTAATTGCGTAATAAATTACTCTAAAAAAAGGGATCTGTCTCTATTTTTCCGGCACACACACACACACACACACACACACACACACACACACACACACTACTCATGTCAATAGGCTCCAGGGCACAGAGCACACAGGTCTATTATAACCAGTGCAGCTAGTTTGCGAAGATGAATTAAACAGCCTCTTATAAGCCTTCATGCAGACGAAAAGTCCTAAAGCAAGACTAGAAATTGATTTTTCAGTATACATCGATGTGGAAATTCAACCCTATGTGGATTGTGCAAAACAAGTACCAAGAAAAGAAAATCAATTGTACAGAGCGGTGGAAACACTTTGTCTCTTAAAAATCTCCACATTAATGAGACAAACCTTCACGCTGCAAACGTGATAAATATGTTTCATTTTGAGGTTTATGGCAGCAAAAAATGTTACCATGTGGAGGCCAGACTGAGACTGCAACCCATTCAGGGTTCTGAGTTACACTTTAACAGATGCTAACAAAGATGTTTTACCTGCTCCTAAAGCCAGGTGTATAAACAAGCGGATCTGGTGTTTGTTCTCTGCCAAATATCTCTGGAATGCCTCCATTTTCTTCTCTAGCAAGCTGGGCACATAAAAACAAGACAGATACGGGGGTTAGATAAGGAGAGAGGACGTAAATGTTGGATCAAAGGAACAGGGGGAAAGAGATAAATACACAACAACCTCGTGTCGTGCTGGTCTGAGTTTTTGAGTGCATCATCTGCAACTTCAGAGGGACTGTCTGCATCAACGTGTATCTGTTCTTCCTCCTATCACACACACACACACACACACACACACACAGAGCATGAGAATAAATGTTAAGAACATGCTAACACAAGGTTGCTTGCTCAGTTAAACATATTAGCTGCAAACTGCAGACTTGAAGGAGAGCTTCCTCTCTTGTTCCTGCATATGCAGGTGTTTGTCCAGATGAAGGTCTGAAACATCCTGCCTATCCAACTGAGACTAAAACACTTAAATTACAAACTACGTCGTACCTGATGGGCAAACATAAAGAATTAATTTGTCAGTTCAATTTCTTAAATTCTTGACAAAAAAATACCTTTATCACCACTCCTGTTGTATCTGTTGTAGATGATCACAGACATTTCCAGTCATTAAAAAAAATAAAAATAAAATAAATTCAAAAATATCTAAAGAAACAAGGTTGGACTCCATTTAACTATTCAGTTTACCTCTGACTCGATGATGTTGTTGTCTTTACCAATTTTTTGACTCCTTCTCTGTATTTAATTCAGCTCCATTCTCTTTCTGTTCATACATGTTCAAACACTGCCTTGCCTTGCTGGAAGTCTTTTTCCCGTAAGCACACCTGTTCTGCACTTTTTTTCTTTCCCATCCTTCCTCCTTCTGTGACTTTTCCTGTCCCTCTGTACTCTTTCCCTAATTTTCATATCTGGTGTTCTGTCTTAGCTTAGTGGACATTGCGGATAAAGTTTTGTCACATTTGTTCAGAAAAGACTTCTTTTGCCATCTTTCTGTCTTTCTTTCTGCACTCACACACACACACACACACACACACACACACACTTGTGTGTTGACCTGAGTTTTTGTGTCTTCATCAGTGTTTATCTGTTCTTCATCCTGTCACACATACAGCATGAAGATAAATGTTAAGAACACGCTAACACAAGGTTGCTTGCTCAGTTAAACATATTTACTCAGAACCTCAATGCAAACTGTAGACTTGAAGGAGAGCTTCTTCTCTTGTTAGCACATGTTCCTGCATATGCAGGTGTTTGTCCAGATGAAGGTCTGAAACATCCTATAATCCTCCAACTGAGACTAAAACACTGAAATTACAAACTATATCTGACTTGATTAGCAAACTTCTAAAATATCTGAAAAAAAAACCCCTTCATTACCACTCCTGTTGTATTTGTTGTATGTGATCTCAAATGTTTGCTGTCATTAAAAAAATATTTCTCGAGAATAGCTAGAGAAACAAGTTTTGACTGCATTCAAATGTTCAGCTTACCTCTGCCTCAAAGGCGTTATTGTCTTTACCACTTTTTTTGCTCTCCCTCTGTATTCCATTCAGCTCCATTCTCTTGCTGTTCATGTGTGTTCAAACACTGACCTGCCTCGCTGTAAGTCTTTTTCTTTACACCTGTTCTGCCTTTTCCCCTCCCATCCTCCCTCCTCCTGTGACTCTCTGTACTCTTTATCCTAATTTTCCTCTCTGGTGTTCTGTCTTAGCTTAGTGGCCATTGTGGATACCTTTTTTTTGGCCTTATTTGTTGAAAAAAGATCATTCATTTTCCATATTTCTTTCTTTCTGTCTTTCTTATCACATGCACACTAAAGGATTATCATCCCTGTTTGACCTACTGATAGCTCGCCTGTTATCAGGTTAACTAGTCTCGGGTCATGAAGCCCCCCCCCCCCCCGACACACACACACACACACACAAGCACATAGCTGAGTCAGGTAGTGAGTGTTCAGTTGCAAAACAGAAATACTTTTGGCACAAACTCTGCCAAATTGGAACAAATACCAGTCGGACTGACATGACTTCTCTGTTTGCTTTCTATTCTGTATTTTTTCCTGCCCTCCTCCAGCCTTGAAAGAACAGTAAGTACTTACTTAGATTTTACTTACTTAGATTTTTGGATGCAGCTTGTGCAAATGACACATAATTATCTCACATTTTGTGTGTAGGCATCCCAACAGCCACTAGAGAGCACTAGTGTATAATGTCTCAGGTCCACAACAGACAAGCCCACTGTGCAGGAATCCAGGTTCTTAACAGGTTCATGTGAGTCCACCTGACAATATTTATACATGCAAGGCGACACTCTGGGAACTGTTAGCAAAGCTAGCCTGTGCTTTGTACACCAACATATAATAAGCGATTAATTATCAATGCAACGATTAAGTGTAGGAAACTAGACAACATATTACCAATATATCCTTGTAATGAGGAACACTCCACAAGGACAACTGTCATTCAATGTAATCAATAATAATAATAATAATAATAATGAGAAAGAAGAAGACATTACTCCCTTTCAAGTGCAAAGAAACCATCATATGTTTTGCATTTGTTCAGTGAGAGTTCCAAACCCTTTTTCTTGTTGGAGTGCAATAACAGATAAGGTCAAAAAGCAAAGGGTCAGTCACTTCAAGAACTTCCTGCTTTTACAAAGGACACATGGGCCCCACTTCTATCTGTTATCACTTTGATGCAGCCAATCCACATGTTCAAATAGTTAATCAAGCCAAAGCCAGGAACTGAAAAAAAGCAAGCGAGGATAGCGCTGGGAAAATCTCTGACTGAGGTTTGTTTATCCATGCATCATGTGCCAAAACCCCTCACAGTTAATAAAGAAAGAAAAACACTCCACACTGGATAAGCTAATGTGATATTTTCTGCATTTACTCGGTGGATCGAGTTCCCCAATCGTGACCCTATCTCTCTGTTACTCATAGCTTTGGGGAGAAGCAGGATATAAGCCTCTTTGTATGTTTGAGGGGCCCACATGAATAAATCATGAAAGGATTTGATAAATGTTTTGACTTGAAATGAAAACTCAGTATGCCTCTTATGTGTGAACCTGAAGCGATTACCATTAATAAAAACATGAAATCCCCTTTTAAAGACTGTGACTGTGATCAAACAACAACAACAGGTAATTTGTTGCGACAAAAGGCTATTGTTAGACATAAATCGGAAATTCTGCTGCAAAAACAGTCAATTTTGATCCAACCAAATTTTGATGCAACCAAAGTTCAGTGGGATATAACAAAAAGATGAGACCAAAAACAGGTGACTTTGGCACAACGATAGACGACTGTGATACGACTGCAGGTGACTGTGGTACAGAACCAGGCGGATTTTGATGTGACATCAGGTGGTTTTCAAGGATCAAGGACTTTTATTGTTGCTACCACAAGCGAAACTTCCTTTCTGTACAGCTCCCATAGTAAGTGCATAAAAGTATATAAGAAGACATATAAAAAAAAAGTAGAATATGAACATAGGAACAGTAGGACACTAGCGACTGAGTCAACAACAGGTGATTGTTGTGCAAAAATAGGTGACTGCGACTGAAAAAAAAAAGATGACTGTGATGTAACAAGAGTAACTCGCCTATTAGGAGATGAATTGTTTGGTGGTTGCGTCCACAGTGTGTTGACACAATAGATGACGCAAAACACCGAGGAAGTTATTGTGATGATAAAAATACCTGATTGAGATCAAACATAAAGGAACAGTGATCACACAGCCAGAGGCAAAGATCTTTACCGTAAGATGTCATGTTGCCAGGGGAGTCGTGTGACGTCACGAGAAAAAATATACACGAGTCACCTGACAGATGGAATCGATAGAGTGTCAGTAATAAAATAGAAAGTACAGTCTTTAATTAAATTACATGCACTTCGATCAAATGCAGTTACCCTGCTGTGCATGTCAGATTTGATTTGTAATCTAATTTTTTATGTATTATCCTGAAACAAACCCTGGAGCTTTTCCATATGGACAAATGATGCTTACAGGTCACACAGCACCCATGGTAATTTTTTTAGTGAGCAAAAGCTCATTTGAAAAGGCACACACACAGACACACACTTACTGTAAATGAACTAATTCGGTGTAATTCAGTGTCAAGACGATGAAATTTTTGAGAAGCCACTTGTTAATGTTTGCAAATGCTGGAAGAACTCGTCCAAACATGGCAATCGTCAAAACCTTGTTTAACTCCAAATTTGCAGCGTAATTTACAAAGGGCAAACCTGAAAGCTTTCTTCACTGCTACAGTAAGGATATTTCTAACTGTTCTAAATGTCTTCAGTGGCAGCGTCTGCTGAACGTGTAAGAAAACGTAAAGTGGTGCTTTGTGTTTTAGTCAAACATGATACATAATTTGCACAAGAAGATAAATATGTGAGGCACATGCGCACAGTGCTGGATAAAACACACTGTGACTGATGCTTTGTGGGTGACAGATGGTTCAAAGGGGGTGATTACATGTTTAAAATGTCAAAGACATTTAACACATTTCAGAACCTTTGTCAAATTTCAAAAGGAACAGAGAGTAATTGGAATATTATGTTTGTGAGACAATGTTTTAATTGATACGCCCACTCTGTCCTTTGCAGAACGCACACACCTCGGTCTCTGAGGCAGCCATCCACCAGATTGGTTCAGACACAGACAGCGCTCCATAATTACACTCCTCTATTCAGCAGCACTGCCTGTGCGTCAGCACAAACGTCATATTAGAGCTGCACATGAGGAGAGGACATTAGAGAGAGGGAGAAGGAGAGGAGAGGAGAGGAGAGGAAAGGGTTCCTCACAGCTGTGGAGGGTTGTTGTTGCTCTCAGGCAGATGTGTGGTCTCTCTGTGTCTCGCACATATGAAGGTGAGAGATTCTGGGGAAGTCTCTGTTCTTCAGCTGCTGCACATTGTAAAAGACAGATTAACTCTTACGATAGAAATGCATCCAGTAGCAGGAGATCTATAGCTGCACAGTGACTGGCATGCAGCCTTATAGCTTCCACTCTGAGATGACAGATTATTGATTCATGTCTGGTTTGGCCGGGAGCCCCATATGATTATGAAATATGGCCTAATGATTTAATAAGGTGACGCTTGGTCTAGTACATGCCAGCTAAAGACTTGATGATTGGTGATCGCTCCCTCTTTCTCTCTTGTTTTCTCGCTCTCTCTGGTGTGATGCTTTACATTCACCTCTTGTCCTCTGTATTTACTGTGGAACACAATTAGCCCATTTAGCACTAAAAGGGCCTATAGGATAATTCAATATGCTTTACCATGTTGTTTAATGGGAAGCAGAAGACATTACATTTGCATTACTTTTCTCATATTAATTATTTTTTAATTGACTTTCAAAATAAGGCCTTCAGACAGCTTCGTTTTCCACTGATTAACTGTATACAGGTCTAGGTATGAAACACCCAGCATAACAACCAGATGATAATGCTGATTATAATGATGACAATGGGGATGATTGGAATGATTATGCCAATTAGAGCTTGTAAATTGATGACCCCTTATATCTCATTCACGCACATAATCTCAAACCAGCTAGCAGCTAAATTAAATAACCTCTTTAACGTGCACAAGTCTTCTCCACCTCTGCATACACTCTCTCCCCACCTCCTGCTCTCAGTCAAGGACGCTCACACCTCGTTCTCAACTCAAGGCAAGGCCGGTATAGCCTGGCACAGAGCGTGCGCTCCGAGAGGAACAACCCCTGACGACACAAAAATCAAAACAGAGGGGGCTTGTGGTTAATCAGAAAGCACTCTTTTACGCACACGCCCTCCTGAGATGCCCTTGAGCAAGAAATCTTTGCTCCACACCTGACCCTTCCCCCGGACCTTACTGCAAGCTGAGGAGCATCTCCCTAAGGGGGATCAATGAGGCATCACGTTATACGTGATCTGCTCTGATGCTGGCACTCTTCCTTTCTGTTCTCCCACCTCTGTCCTCATCCAGAGGAGCCGCGCGGGACCAGCGGTGCGCACCGCACGGCTCTCCCATCCTGACTGTTTTTTATTCTGCATCCACCCAGCCAACCATCCTACCACTAACAGCACCTCCACTCAACTCCCTGTCGAGAATCATCCACACACACACACACACACACACACACACAGAACACTGTGTCGAGGAGGCTTCAGTCGGTGCGTGTCAGCTGAGAGAGAGAGAGAGAGAGAGAGAGAGAGAGAGTGAGTGAGAGA
>JAPZDX010000021.1:18858093-18871039 GCA_029783625.1 Naso annulatus
CCACTGGAAAATGCTGACATTGTGTGCCTGCTGCTTTAATTATTTAAAGGGACAATTTCAAATTTTGAATCTATTTTTTCTGTAGTACTTTCAGGCTGTTAAGTTTTATTCGATAATGATGACAGAGAGCTGACAGGAAATGAGAGGAGGGAGAGGAGAGGTGATAAGAAGCAAAACCCCTGCCAGACTTGAACCGGGGACGTTGGAATCACATTGTGTGTGTTTGTGGTTGGCTACATGGTCGTAGACCCCGTGTAGACCACCAGGGTGTCCTCATCAAATAGGCTATTTTTTAAAGCTTAGATATTTTCTTTTTAACTCTCCCTGATCATTCTTTTTGACTGTTGACGAAAATGTGATGATTTTGGTCTACATTCAAAAATGAGACATGTAAAAATGTAACACAAAAACACATGTTGCTGCTGAAATGATAAGCAAAAATAATCTTGGACTGAAGGCAGTGAATATCAGTGAATCTAATTAGAGGTTTATTTTTCACAGTCGCATGCTGTACGTCCGACACATAAAAAATATTTAATGACCTTGTGATTTTGCCAAACAAAATGGTGAGACTGAGGACAAAGAACTCTGCTGTGACTGTTTCTGCATGTTCCCTCTACAGACTAGATCGTACTGAGCTCATTCTGGAGATTTTTTTATTGGATCTAAATGTTCTCAGACGTCTGAATGCAAAGCAGTGAAACTTGAAAAGTACACATACATGTTTTCCAGGGTGTGATTTGACTGCAGTGGTCTCCTGTTTGCCCTTAAACAGGTCAAGTGCCTTGTGTCAGTGCAGCTGAGGAAGAGACAAGACAGACCACTGCTTGTTTCTTTACTTTTAAAAACAACCAGCCTGTGGTCCTTTTATCAGCTGTAGTCTCTCAGGAATTCATTTTTAAAATGTGAACTCTAATTATATGGGCTTATTATGTGATTTGGTCTTGTTGAAATGCATCTATTTATGCTTCGCTACATTAACAAATGAGCCTGCTGACACAAACTTGTATCTCATGACAGCTACATCGCTAACCAGAGCAGCTTCTCCTCCATCAATGACAAAGACCTGCACTACTACAAGAATCTCAGGAACCTGTAAGTGTTTCACGGCTCATGTTACAAAGACAAACACTTTGAACCAGGACACTTATTCAGAGCTGTTGCTAATTATCATATTTGCTGAAAAAACTGTTTTCTTGTCATATTTTATTGTATTTTGTTCCTGTTCTGTTAATGACTTATGTTAAAATCTTCAATCCTGGGGCCCAAATAAAGGCAAACGACAGAAAGAAGATTATTATCATGCTTATTTGTCTTGCTAAAGTCCACTATATGAGAAATATTGATTTTCTTTGTCTTTATTGATAATTCTCCTTCTTTGCTCAAAGCAATGTACTGTCCTCTGCTGCTGTAAAAACCTGCTGTGTTTATAGCAGTGTCCCTGGGTGTTTTGCTATGCATCTGCGTCTTATTTTATTTCTTAATCTAAAACAGAATCGTCTAGCGAGCAGCACTCTCTTACAGTAAGATAATCTGTTAAGTGGACTCTACCTAATTTTCCAGCCAATATCCCAAAGCAAGTTATGCAGTGGATGTGTATATGCTTTTAATTGTGGTTGGAGCCAGAGGGAAGGAAACTCTAAAGCAGGCAGAGTGGATCATCGTCGTCATTAAGGAAAACCGTCCCATGTGTCTGAGAAATGCTTGATGCACCATCACTCTGTGTTTAGAGTTAATGTTTGGAAAGAGGAGGTATAAATATGATTGTACTATTTTTAAAAGTAGACCTACTGTAACAATTTGTTAAACATACTTAGTCGTTTCTACCACTAGGGGGCTCTCAAACAGAACAATGAACATTAAAAATGTGGTTTGATGACATTGTGAAGTAGCATGGGATCATGGGAGTTTTGTTTTCTTTGTTAAACAGCCTAAACTGCAGATGAAAATCTCTCTGACAGACTCAAGCTGAAATGTTCACAGATGAGCTAATGTATTAAAGTTTTATGCACGTTACGTTTACGCCGCGTTCACGCCAACTTCCTTCCTCACGATCATAGCATCTGGTGGTTCTCTGGAAGTTACAGCGACAGGCGACAAAACTGTTGCCTTGAATTAAATTCATTAAATAAATGGATTAATCTTTGCTTCATAACTTGGGAAAATGAGAGAACTCAACTCAACAAACTATATAATAAGGATGTAGTTGTTTTAAGACATTTTATATGGAAATGTTACGTGTTGTTTCGCATTCAAGTGTCTGTTTTTGCTCATTCGATGTCTGATGAGATCAGTCCGTCATGGAACATCTGCTGAACCAACTTTTTCACATCCGATGATGATGTTGCCACGTCAGCGCACACACTTCTTGCACCTGGTTTTAACAGTGCTGAGTAATACACAGTCTGAAGAAATAATAAGGGCACTGGACCTAAAATGGACTTTAAACATTGTTTGTATGTAAAGAGGCTTTTTATTGAGACATCTGTGAAATTTATTTATGAAAAGATTAAAGTGCAGGTGTTGGATCATGACGGGCTTGTGAATATGACTGAACAGCACTCACTGCAAAAGATATATGATTAGGATATTTTGCATAGTGACTCATGGGAGTTTGTACGCAAATGAGACACACTTTATAAAGTAATTATAAGTTATGGCAGAGGTCCTATTAATATCAATTAGTAATCTATTAAAGCTCATAGTTATAAGCAATCAAAAAGACCATAACTTGAACAGCCAGGTGGTGAAAGTTTTTTCGCTGGTGTGTATCATGTTCCAGCATCACTTATCACACACTAGTGTAAAATACATCTTCTCAGACTTTATGGAACTGAAGTCATGGCTTTTCTTTGGTAGTTATTAATAATTGCAAAGTTTATAATGAGAGTGACAGTGATGGTACTGCATTTTTTTTGTGTGTCAGAACGGTGACCAACAGCAGGCTAACATACGTGTCGAAGCTGGCCTTTCAAAACAACATCAAGCTGCAGTACCTGTAAGTAAAAACGCATGCTTTCTGGTAAAAAATGTGTTATATTTTCCACTGTGTATATAAGTTTTAGTTGCATTTGTTAGTGGCATGATCTTCTAATAAAATCATCATGTATAGATTTATTTGCAACATAAAAAAAGAGAAAAATTAACAGAAAAAACAACCAACCATGTAATTACTGAGAAAATAATGGACATGACATCAGGTTGAGGGTCAAGTAACAGTATTTATAATTGATTGTTGAATCATGTAAACATGATTAAACTTTTATTCACATATTATATTATATCTTATATTGATCAATTGTACCACTTAGGGTTAATTGTCACAATCCTCTGAGGGGGAATTTTTAATGAAAATTATTGACACAGGCTTATTGGAGCAAGAAGAGATGTGCCGTCAGCTGCTGTAACGTCAACCAAATATTTTGTTGTGCTATTATCATCTCATTCCCTGATGTGTGAATTAATTTTCAGGAATCTGAAAGATAACAACCTGTCATCACTGTCCTGGAGGATTTTCAAACACCTCAACATCTCTTATCTGTAAGTTCAGTGCAGCCTTCTCTATCAGTCTGTCCATCTCTGTGTCTGTCTATCTGTTCCCGTCTCTCTCTCTGGTTTTCCTCCCAGTTATCATCACAGTCTGTAGATAAACATATACATATAGTATCTTCAGTGTCACCTATAGGTGTCTGATGTGATGCAGTAAAGCTGGGAGTTGGATTTACTGCTACTTGCAGCTTGTTATTTTTTATCTGATTGAGGCAGCAGGGTGGAGCCTGAGATTAGCTGAAATGGGGCTTGCAAGTGACAAATAACTGTCACAGTTCAGTGTGACTGGCTGTGACATGAAAGTCAGTCAAGGAAAACATGTCCCCCAAACACACAGTTTAATCAGTCCCCAAATACTGTAACAAAGCAAGAAATTAAAATGTATGAGACACTTAAGTTATATGAAAAAATGAAAACACTTTCTTTCTCTTGAGAGAGAGAGTGGACATTTGTTATAATGTGTTCAGTACTTTTTAAGTGGACATTAAAAGAAATGCACCTTAAAGGAAAAATTACACATTTGAGGAAGTAACGTTAGGTCCTCACCAGTTCACTTTCTTGGTGACTGATATCTGTAAAGATTGATACCCCTCTCATGAATGTCTGTTAAATATGAAGTTAATTCCAGCAGGTAGTTAACTTAGCTTAGCATAATGACTGTAAACAGAGGGAAACAGCTAGCTTGGCTTTCTCTTTCAAAGGGAACACAACAAGCCTACCAGCTCCACCACATTTAATCTAGACAGCAAACTAAACTCTTACAAGACAAATTGCTGTTTTACAGCGTTATATGATGGACTGTTTCTGTGCCATGACAACTTTCATTAGCACTCTGTATATGATACAGATTTACAGGCACAAAACAAAACTCTGTGGAAATGAGGTGTACCTCTCTGCATGAAAAATAAGAATTTTCTACAGAGCTGAACTAGTTTTTTCAGCCATTCTGACACTGTGCTGTGGCAGCTGGCACATAATTCAGCTGTTGCTCCCCCCCAAAATTTTAGTTACTCTTTCACTCCATTCCTCACTGTTTTTGACAAGCCTTGACATTGTGTGTGTGTGTGTGTGTGTGTGTGTGTGTGTGTGTAGTATCCTGTCAGGGAACCCCCTACACTGCTCCTGTGAGAACATGTGGATCAAGCTGTGGTTAGGGGAGGAAGCAGAAAATCAGGATCTGCGCTGCATCGAGGATGGAGGTGGACGCAAGCTGCTGAGTAAACTGTCACTACCTAACTGTGGTGAGGGCACACACACACATGCACAAACGCACAGAGAGGGGTGCTGGAAAAGTCATTCGTAAACACACGCACACAGAATTGCATGACAATAACAAACGTGTCAAATGTTTTGTCAGTCCTCAGGGGAGGTGTTGGGCATGAAAAACTGAAAAAAAAAGAAGAGAAAGAAGAAAGAATTGTTAAAACTTTCATAAACTTTCAAAAGATTTATACATTAACCACAACCGTGGCAGTAATGTGTTGCCTGGTATGTGAACTTTAACAGGCTATACAGTGAGGATGCTGCAACAGTTATATGTCACTTAAAATATTTCACTTAAAAATTTAAATCTTCTTAATCTGTACATTGTGATCTCCCTTGAGACTGCAGTGCATAAAAAGCTACAATGTCGTCACATGAATAGGCGAACAAATTACCAAATGAATGCATGCATGCATGCTCAAAGCTTCACTTTTACAGAGGGCTTGAAAAATAGTTTGATTGATGCTGGTTGCCGCCAAAAAGCCATCAAAGTAAACCTGATGTTAGTTCATGACGTTATCTCTGTGCTGTAGGGATTTTTCTCATATGATGCAAAGATTAGCTGCCAGATGGAGAAGAGCGAATGTGTTTGCGTGCCGTGTGAGAGGTTACACCGTCTTATATACCGGTTACAGCCATCTGAGACATTTGCTCGTAGGTCACCGCACAGGACATTACAAAAGCGAAGGATATTGCACTAAGGGGGGCTCAATACATGGATGACATCATGGAGTCTCAAAGATGCTGAGTGGAGAAAATTCACTGCATGTATCAAAGCAAAATGAGGTGTTATAAAGACCATCTGCACCATGTCCTATAGCACCTGCTGTCACGCAGCAGCTTTCATTTCCTTTTTCTCTGAATCATCAGGTTTTGTTCATCAAGGAATTCTTTGTTTCTGCACAAAAATACTCTACTGCAACAGCAAAAAACACATTTTTATGAGTAAAACGAAACATTTTCCAGAGATTTGATTGTGAAAAATTAAAAAGAAAATGTTTTTAATTTGCAAATAAAACAATTTTTATTCCTATTAGTAATATTGCATGCAATGTTTGAGCTATCAGAAAAAACACTTTCACAACTTTACAACAGTGCATAAAATTACATACACCACAAGTGTAATGTCAAGCAAAGCAGGCCTGCTGTCAGGCTGAGGCAGACTTTCACAAACTACAACCCTTTTATGATCTTGCTTACAGGAATGTCTATCAAGCTTGAATGTACAGATCTCATCTGTTAAATGATGCATTTTTCATCCCTACAAGTTTTCCACAAATTTCTGTTTTTTGGCCTCTTCCTGTTTTCATAAACAGAGTCAGATTACAGCTTGACCTGTCTCTGAAAGTCTAACTGTAGTCTGTTCTGATTCTGCATGCAAAAATATGTCCAAACTCAGCCTGATTTTGTAGGTTTTTATGAGCGCAGTCTGGCTGATGTTCAGTAATAATTTTGAGCCCGACCCAAGTAAACAAATGAAACGCAGTTTGGTCCAGCCTTATTGGGCAATAAGTCCAAGTCAGATCCAGTTTGTGACTGTAAAGTGAGAACAGAAAGGGATCGTCATCTGATTTAAATTCATCAACGCCCAATAATAACTGTCAGAAAAGCTTTATATGCCTCATTTGAAATGTAATCCAATTTTTTCCCCTAGTAAGCCAGAAAATGAATCTTTAAGTAGTTTGCTTCTCTGCTGTTGACAGAGCAAATTAGCTGGGCAAAAATAGCTCCGGGCAGTCGGGACGCGCAGGATGCAAACAATAAGTTAGCTTTCAGAAAGCTAACAATGTCATTGATAACTCCTATTGATCTGTCCCCTTTGCCTCCCCTCCATTAGCAGAGGTTATTTTTGGCATTAGCATAGTTACAGCAGGGCCCCTGGAGAGGTGGGCAGGGGACCCCCTGGCAGGGTGACATATGAGGAGGAGGACATGGTGGAGCAGGAGTGCCAAATAATGCCCCAGGGCTAACAGTGAGACACCAAAAGAGCGCTCAGTCTGGCCAAACTGCCAGACTTTTTCTCTCTCTGGCATTTTTGTCTCGCTGTCTTTTGCCTTTCACTCTCTCAGGCTGTCTTTCCATCTCATTATTACCAGTTTTCCATCTGTCTGTCTGCATGCATGGGTTTGCTGTCTGTCCTTCTGTTTGTCTGAACATTTCTGAGTGACATATGAGGAAGGCACAAAGCAGAGGAAGTGCCCAATGATGCCCTCAGGCTGACACTGATCTCTCAGGCCACCCGCATATGTCTCTCTCTCCGAGGACTGTTTACTGCCGGAGTTCCACTCGAAAAGGCTGGAAAACGCCCTTCCCGCTCCTGACCCATACAAAACTTCATAAAAAAAGTGACTGCTGCATGCTTGCGCAAAATGAAAAGTTGTCAAATGTGTCACTCAGTAAAAATGTTGGTGTTGAAACAGCTGCGAGAATTAAAACTCCCCCTCTCAGTTGTTTTTTAATGGGATGATTAAAAGCCCCCCAAAAACCCTGTAAAAGCCATAAACTCTCCACTCCTTGTTTAATTCCCTTTTACAGCTCTTTCTTAAGTTGTAAGCTTACTTTAGGATCTTCCTTGTTAATGTGAAAATCAAGAATTTAGGGCTTTCATCTACCACAGAACTCATTACACTTCAGGTTTCTGTGGCTCAAATCTGCTAAATGATCCAAACGTATAAATGTTAATAATTGAAAGCAGCTGTTCTGAGAATAGGTGCTTTTTTGTGTGGAAATGACAGCAGATGGATTACCAGACCTCTGCTGGACACATCACAGTGTTGGTGCACTCTGTCTTCATCTGTCTACTTCCTTCCCAGTCTGCCTGTCTGTCTGTCCGGAATGACGATCTGTCAAGTTTTATTTCCCTTTCTCTTCTCTTTTTTTGTTCTCCTGCTTTTATTATTGTCCAGGTATTTTTCACTCTGCTCACATCTATCGTCTATGCGTGAATATAGTGCACAAAAGCTATAAATATATATGTGTACATGTGTGTCGAACTATTTGTATGTCTGCTTCTTCTTTTTGTGTTCTGTGTCTCGCAGTTGCATATGTGAAACACAGATGCAGCTCGTAGGCACTGGCTCAAATGGTAAATGGCAACACAAACCAACCAAAGAGGCCAGATGGCTCCTGTGTCTGTGGGCAGTAGATGTTATTTACATGTGTGAATTTCCTATAGTCAAACAGGGAGACCACGCATGTAACAAGAAATTAACCAACAAGAGACAAAAGCTGCAATACTTAACTCAAAATCAGTGGAGAAGCACAAAGACAATGAGTCCGGTGACAGAAACAAGTTAGGATGAGATTCATGTCCTGAAGCCCTGATGTTTTACAAGGTCTTAAAAGTTGTAATGGACAAAACATTAGCGCTATCCCACCTAAATTTAGCCACTCTGCATTCCTTTTAAAGCCACGCTGCTGTCATTTTTGCAGGTTTAGCAAACAGAAGAGGTGATGTTTTAAAGATGCAACAGCTTTAAAAACAAAAGACATAAGCTGGTCCAAACAACTCAGAAAATCATTTGAATGAAAAAAAAAAGATAAAGAATTTGAAAAGTGAAGAAAAGTTGGAGTTTAAAGACAGAATAATGTGCAGTTTTGTCCATTATGGGTCAAACAAGATGCATTGTGAACCAGCTCAGTATCACCAGGAATCGTCCATGTTAGATGATTCTGCTCCTAATGATTTATGTCCATTGCAAATGCAAGACTCAGTGGAGAGAGGTGAAGGGGGCGGATATGGAGAGGGTGAATTGGTGTGTCTGTCTTGATTGCAGCCAACGCCTTACCCTTAATTAAAAAACCTGCGATATGAATCTGTAGCCCCAACCACAATCATTGCCCTTGCTGCTTTTGTAGGAATTTGCTATCCACTTTATTGAGCTAATTAGACACCAGAGTGACTAGTCAAATACAGAAAAAATACTTTAAATTAAGGGAAACAGGATAGATATGGTAAAGTTAGTTAAGTTAAGCAGTTATAAATCTATGCAGTCCCTCACCATTATAACTAAAATGTAGCACTCCTTAAGATTAAAAAACAAACAAACAAACAAACAAACAAATACCAGGTACAGACAAGGTAGGTTTTGATAAAAAGACAAATTATCTGATATCATAGTTAGAGCAAGTCAGCTGACAACTTGACTGACAGTCAGTTTAGATGCACAATCAATTAATCATTAACATAATCATATTTTAAAGATTCCATGAAATGAAAAATGCACATTCCCTGTTTTAATCCTGTGTCTATGTGTTATTTGTTCATTATCCCCCGCTATATGCCACATATATGTTGAAAATATAACTTCTGAGTGTTTTTTTTTTACATCAAAATCTGGTCTTTTCTCCTATTGGAAAATGTTTCTAATTTTGTGATGACTCGTGTATCAGACTACTGAGAGTAATACAAGAAACACACAGCCAAGGTTTAGACGCTTGCCTTAGTAGTTTCAGGAGGAAGGGGGGCTTGTCATTTTCTATCATCGACTACAGCCGATATAATCATCATTTCTGCACCGTATCGGCTGTGAAAGTCCCAGAAACGTTGGAAAACTTAACGGTGTCTTGTCTGTAATCCGTTGGTGTATAGTAATTCGTGTTGTACTGCTCCACGTTGTTTTGACTACCATGTTCATTGCGCGGACGTCAGCCAGGGCGGAGGGCGAGCATAGCGAACATTCAGCCTCATTGGCTACTGTTAACCTCAATCGATATGCGTGACAAGTTCCTGCCCAGAGGTCTGTTTTTGCCAAAAATAAGTCAATGTGCGGAACCAAATCACACTCTTACTTCCGTTTTACGGGTCTTTAAAGGCAGCAGCCAACGCTACCTCCCATTCTCTGCTGTCTTTGAGCATAAATCATTTTGTGTTTCCCTCTCATAATGCATTGACGGTCCTCACTGTGCTTGAACAACAACAACAACAAAATATGTATAAAGGCAAACTCAGGGATGGATTTTGTGTTGAGTCACTTTCCAGCACATTTCCTTCTCTCCCTGTTGCATTTTGTCAAAGAGTTTACTGCCTCCTGCTTCTGCCTCTCATCTGAAATCAGCTCATCTCTGTGGTGAAAAGGCTGAAGCCTCACATAGAAAGTGCGAGCAGTTCTCTAAACGCCAATGCGGACGTGCCCATTGTGGCTCTAACAAGAGCTGACAACACCGACACCTCCAACAATGACGCTGAAGTACGCCGTGGCGTATTGTGCAGTGGTTTCAATCCAGAGCGCAGCAGATGTTTTCCTTTCAAATATGAGCTGCGAGCAGCTATTCATCTCCACATGAGAGGGGCAGATCCCTGATTCTGTGCTCGTAATACACAGCACATTCATCGAACATGCTCCCGGTGAATGGACCTGGATTCAAGGAGTCAAAGGGTATTAAGGAGTGTTAATGTGATGTATTATTCAATAGTCCCCAAAATACGCGCTCAACCCTCAATATATTCTTCACACAACCATTCTTTCCATTAGGTATTCATGTGCAATTTACCTGTAAAGTCGATGTTACTGTAGAAGGACAGAGGGTCCGTTTTCTGCACTGACATCTTAGAAAGAACATCTGATCACACAAAATAACAGAAAAAAGGGAAAATTCTGCTTGAATGCCCACAAATTAATAACAGTTAAAAAAAAAAAAACACCAAAAGGAAAGTGTCGGATTATGTTTATCAGATTAAGATGTACAGTAACAAATTTCTAAACAATGAACAACAAAACCTAGTTTTTTAAATTATGGGAGCTGTTCTTATTGTTAAAAAAAAATCACAAGATAATGCAAATGAAAATCTCTCTGATTTGACTGAAATGTTCACAGGCGAGGTAAGGTAATAAAGTTTTATAAACATGAGTTGTGTATTAATTAAAACACCTCAGGCTAATTGTAGCATGAAATTCAAAGCCACATGCGAGCTGAGGAAAAACCTGGGTTTGCCTGTCAGTATGTAACTACAGCAGGGATCCCCAAACTTTTTCAGCTCATGCAAGACCAAAAGAGAAATTTAGTGTCTTTTACTAAAACTAAATAAAATGCCTCATGTAGTGCCATAACAGTGACAATTACACAGAAGCTATCAAGGGTGTAATGATGTGTTTTTTTAACAATGATTTGGTGTGTATTGAGATACATTGTTGGGGATATGATACAAGAACAATATGGGCTTATTTAGAGCGATATGATGTGATATGATTCAATGACTAGAAATCAATATAGTAATGTTTTTTTGGATTTTTTTTGCTGAAAACAGAGGAAAGAAGATGCTATTTCTATGCAGTAGAGGAGGTGAAACACTGGAAAAGCTTTTTACACTGAACAACACAAACATTTAGCACAAGGCCTCTGTTCAATCTGTGCGGACTGCAGATGCCGACTGAAAAACTCTTGCTCCTCTTTCTGATGCTTCACTGCGTCCGCCATTATCTGAAGTGACGCTGCTGATGCAACATGCATGCCCAGAACATCGAAGAATGAACTGGAGTAACGTGTACAACTATTTACCATTATAACATCCATGTAAAAATGTTGGATATGCTAAATACAAGGCACTAATTCTTAGTATTGATACAGTCTGTTTTTGCTTTGAAAACAATTTTAGATCAATACAAGTCACACAAGGATGATGACTTGCTGTTTATCCACTGATGTAGTTTGATCGGTCAAATATAAATCAATGCAGTGATACATCGATGTATCGTTACACCCCTAAAAGCTACTTATGAAGAACCAAACAATCCAATTATTAAAAATCGATAATATATTTTTTATTTCATTGTCAAAGTACATCAAAGCATTAATTAAATTTGCTGAGTGCTTTGTTTCTCAATATCTGACATAATATGTGCGTACAGTTTTGTATGTCTCTTTTGTTTGAGAAGCAAGCAGCATTTGATCTGAACGCACCCCCTGTTCCAATCAGAGACCACATAAAAACAGGTCCCAGCACTGAGTTTGTGAATCGCTGATCTAGAGTGACCTAATCCATGTGGTTACTGTAAATGAGTTTAGTGACACAGA
This sequence comes from Naso annulatus, assembly GCA_029783625.1. Taxonomy (NCBI): domain Eukaryota; kingdom Metazoa; phylum Chordata; class Actinopteri; order Acanthuriformes; family Acanthuridae; genus Naso; species Naso annulatus. The sequence goes on from JAPZDX010000021.1 coordinate 18,869,920, forward strand.
TCAGGAAAAAGCTGAATAGATTAGAAGAAAAAACATTATTTTTTTCCATGCTGGCAACAAGGAGTCTCTTAATGCTTTAATGAGCACGGAAGTGTTGTGAATCATCTGCCATGACCTTCAGAGTCCCGAGATTACAACACAAGTGAACAGGGACAAAGAACAGTGACACTGACTAACAAACACATACCTCAGAATTTTCATCCCTCTATATTTCAAAAGTGTACATAAAGTGAGTAATTCTATAAAAAAAATAAAGAGATTAAACTGGACCTTCAAAATTACAGTGAATGAAAACAACCAAGACAAGGCTCAGGGTTTTTTTTTGAGAGTATGCAACCATTTCACACGTTCATCCAGATGGATCTGTTGACCTGTGAGCTCAGTGACAGTTATGATATCATTCAAAACACTTTTGCAACTTAGCACAAAAGTTCATTGTTGACCTTGGAAAAAGAAATCTGGCAAAACACATCCATAACAACTGGGAATAATCCTTCTAGTGGTGAGAAAATGTGCGATTATCGGCTGAATGCCGTGGACCTTCAAGTTTGGAGTGTTTTTTGTCAGAAACTAATTGAAAAGATATTCGACCAAGCCAAATGTTGTGCATTAGGACCCTGCTGTGTTGTTGCCATACGTTTACAACTGGCTGCAGGTGAGCTATAGCACGGGTTGGCCGCTGAAGCACATAATTCCACCTACTGACTCCTGTGTTGTTACACTCACAGGCCGGTCTACTATGCAAATTACGGTAAATTCCTCCTCAGTCCCACTTGTTGATTCTGCACACATCCAGCAGGCAGCTACAGGATTACAACAGTCACACAGAACGTCATGGATGGTTCCACGACCAAAGCTGCACTTGTAAAAAATTTAACATGGAAATAATTTTTTTGTGTGTTGACAGGTCATGACGACCGCAGTCACAAATACCAAAGAGGTTTCCAGAAGTTTTACTCTGATTTCTATCCTGTGTGTGGTGTAGCAGCTGTGTGTTCGTGTGTATGTGTGTGTGTAATGCGACCTGCAGATGGCTGTAGTGGCAGTAGAGTAACATATGTAATGAGTTTGTTTGTGTCTGTTTGTGTGCGCATGTGTGCAGTACATGTGTGTTTTCTGT
>JAPZDX010000021.1:19016241-19028597 GCA_029783625.1 Naso annulatus
GAGAACTTAAGTCCCACCATGAAGTCCACCAGCAGGCGTGTGACTTAGCCACTCTATTAGCAGTGCTTTCTCTAATACACACACACACACACTTCTTTTTTGTTTTATTTGTCCGTACAGACATACATACCTATATTTTGATCCTGTTTACTCTGCTGCTTTTTGTCCAAATCATCTCCACCTTCTTCTTGCTCGTCTGCTTCATACTCCTCCGCCTCCTCAGTTTTCGGGTTATCAGCAGTCCCACCTGCCTTCGCCTGTCCAGCCAGCATGCCCTCCATCCCAGGGTCTGCCGAAGAGGCCAAATTGTTGTTTCATTTTAATTTTTAAAAAATTACAACCTTTTTGTTGAGAATTCCTGGATATGCAAAACCAACTAGTTCACTGCTATCCATGGGAAACCATTTTAAAGTCATATTAGCCATAAAACCAGTGGCAGCCAGTGTATCTGTTGGAGGTCAGGAGGATATAGTGGTAGTACCTGTGAGGTTTGGTAAAGAGTGTTACATCTAGAAAAAACTGTCAAATAAGGCAGTAGTGGGGTTGTTTAGTGCTGTGTAGGACATTATCCATGTTCTGGCAGTCAGTGAATGAAGTCCCACACTTTATGTATCAGTACTTACTGATGACACAACCTGTGCCCTTGATATGTTCATTTGTGTCACATTTATGTGCAGGAAAGGAAAGGCAGAGTGGAAAATCGGTTATGAAAGCACAGGTACTCGTGTGTTCAATGTGTTTGATTCTTTGGGGAAAAAAAACAAAAAAAGGTGAGTCCTTTACCTTCTGTCTGAGTGCCCTCTTCGTGAGCATCCAACAATTCCGTCCCTTTGCCCTCAGTCTGATTACTCTTTGAAAGTTGACTGGTCTCCAGCCCACCCTCTTCTGCTGTGACAGCGCCCCCTGGTGGTAGCAAAATGTCCTGCTTGACTGCAGAAGCTGAGGGAACAGCATGGGACTCAGCTTCAGAGAGATCCTCCCCTGGCAAGTCTACTGGTGCACCAACAGCTGAAAAAACACAAGTCAGAAAGCAGAGGCAGTGTGAGAGTGTTTGCTTGTTATTGCAAGAGTGGCTAAAGAAATGTACTTATATATATATAAATACGGACAATATGTTCATACACATACAGTAAAATTAGTGCGGCTGCATGTTTTTTTAGGGATAAATTTCAGTTAAGCAAACTGAAAGGAAACTGATGTCTTTTTACCTTTGTCAACGACGATCTCATTGGTCAGTAGTTCAGGTGCATCATTTTCTTCGGGTTGAGAGAGACTCTGTGTGTGGTTCACAACAGCTGATGCATTGAGTGTATTAACCACAGTAATGGCTGGTCCATCGTCATTTCATGCTTTATCCACTACATTTTCCTGCTGAGGAATACGCATTATCAAACACCACATTACTGAACACCATTAAAACAGCTGAGTGGAAACTGGTTTATCTCCTTATCTTTTTACAAAATTGCTTGATCAAAGTTGGCCCTTTCTATCTTGTGGAAAGACTCTTGAGTATTTATGGCTTACATAATTTCAAATGGCTCAGTGTTGACAGGAGAGCCATCTTACCTGTGAGGGGGCACCTGAAGAAGGGACAAGCTTCTCCATTTTCTTCTTAACTTCAAGTATCGCAGCTTCCACTTTCTCATTACACTGCTCCTTCTGAGCCTGGATTTCAGAGTGACAATGGGTCCTACATGTGTACAAACACACACAGACACACCGAACATGTTAACCAGGAGTGACAGAAATAAATGGTATTATGGCAATTACAATTCATGTGCGCATGATGTAACTGCGGCTTACTACAAGGTTTTTCTTACATGTCATAAGTGAGCTTCTTGTTAAGGGTTTTGATGTTGCCCTGGCAACTCTGCAGCTCTTTCTCAAGCTTCCCAAGGTCATCATTTAGCTGATTCAGCTGACCTTTAATAAAGACAGAGACACACAAAAAACATTAAGAGCCACATAAGAATGACATTATATCATCTTTATATGAAGGTCTATTTGAAGGTTACCACAAAGCAATTTCTGAGAACTAGAAGCGGAATGCTACAGTTTGTCACCTTTGAGTTCCTGTATGGTTTTGGTACTAGAGGAAATGTTCTGCTGCGATACAGCCTAGAAACCAAAACAAAAGAATCATCTGTTAAGTGTGAACCACTATGGAAAAAAGTGTTTTCACTGCGCCCATATTTCTCTGTGGCTATAGTTTATAAATAGCAGTTTAACATTCTGTTTGTATTGCATCGCACGTGTTCACCTTCTCTTGGCTGCAGGTGTGAAGAGCTCCTTCCAGCTGTCTCTTGTAGAGGCTCTCTATGCGGCTTATCTGCTCCTTTTGTCTCTGTATCTCCTCCTGGAACTCATTCTTCTTCATCTCTGCTACTCCTCGCTCCGCTGCTCCTCTTCGCACCTGGCCTTCCAACTCGTACAGCTTGGTCTGTAGGAGTTCAAAAGGGTCAATTCAGGAAATTTCATATTTTTTTAGTCAAACATGTGTCTCTTAATATTTAAACAAAAAAGAAAACATAGCAACAACAATCTGACTGTTAAGTTAACACTGGAAAAAACACTGGGTATAGACTCATTGACAGGAACTAATATAATGACAGTTATGTTTTTTTGTTCCTTTTTAAGTCACTTAAACCAAAGACAGTGAAACAAAAATCAACGGCAATGACACAAACAAAAGCAGAATTCCTGATTGGGCCTAAAGTCTGTTCCTGTTCTGCCATGCAAATGACCAGTGTCCCGGGGTAGCTGCTCAACGTGACTTGCATCAAAGGAAATTACTTAATGTAGATGAAAAAAAAAACAACTTTCCAACGGCCAAAAACTTGACACACTGACAAAACTGAAGACCAAATGAGAAGTGGATGAGATTTATCTAACTTCTGCAGAGAGGTCTCATGCATTACGGCAACAACGGTCAGCTAATTTACAAAAACCTTTTTCATCATTATACTACATTTGATCAGTAGAGATTCAAGTTTAGGAAAATGCTTGAAAATGAGAGCTAAATAATCTTTTTTAACCTACCTGTAGCTCCAGGTTGCGAGAGCTGGACACCCAGTAGTTAAAGCCTAGAACCAGGATACAGGCGACTAAAGCGCCAATCATTAGAGGAGGAGATCTTCCTCCACGACGCCCATTTCCAAGCCCACCCATAGCTGCCTACAAACTGGACACACACAAACCACAACCAGGGGTCAGTACACTTTACAGGTATTCTATAATTTTGTTTTAAACAACAATTTTCTGTCTGTGAGCCCTGAATTCCAAGTTAGAATTGGTCAGCTAACATGAGACAAACAAAAGTGTTGCTGCTTGCATGGCTACAGTGATTACAGGAGTCTACAGTTGTTTTGGTTTTGCAGATTGATTATAAAGATGCTCAGCATTGAATTTCTTCTGCTTGAATTAATCAACTCAGTTCCAAAAACAGAATAAACTGCATGCATGCAATGCAATGCACAAAAATGCAAAATCCACTTTTTCAAGTTGTGCTGCATTTGCAACACTATGGAGCAGCAGGAATACTCCAGTTTGTTCCTAACAACGCTTACTCGGTTAAAATATGTGCAGGTTGCTTGGAAAAATGCATGTAGCAACACAGCAGTTTTCAACCGCAAAGATCCAAAGTCTGATGAACTCTTACATACTGGTACAATATCGTGTTGTCTGGTAGTGGAAAGCCATCCTCATATGTCACCCTCACATTCCAATTCTTGGTTTCTCCCATTATGCAAATGATCCAGGCAATAACTAACAGCAATTTTAAAAGAACTACGTACTTAGAACGTGACTTTCTAAGTGACTTACATTAATTACATTTCTGTCATAGCCTACAAACAGAAGCCAAAGTAGAGTCATAAACCATGTATTATTATGTTAAATAAAAAACAAAAAAAGACATCACTTTAAATGTCACATCTACACACAGTACATGATTTAACGTTACCTGAGAGGAAAGACGTGCCTTGCAATATTAACAAAGCTTTAGCTAACATATGTTAATGATGTTAATGCTAACATCGATGGCTCCAAATCACACAGCAGCAGTAACGAGTCAACCTGAGCTCAAGATGACACACTCGCACTCGTATAAGATGAGGACCTCTTGGCGTTTGCTTCCAAATCACAGCACAGGCTTGATAGCAGCGGGTTAACCTTATGCAATAAAAGTAAAGGGACTTGCTGTATTATTATTTTTTTTTTTAATGTGGCTGACTGTCATTATACAGCAAGTCAAAGAGGTCATTCGTATGATCGATCAGTTGAACTCAGGTCAGGAACGAAGCTTGTACGGCTAACGTTAACGTACAACTGGTCTTTATAATCATTACACAGACATGACGTTCACGTTACAAGTTTGGAAAATACATATGTATGTTACAGCACAACGTATCAACAAAATTGACAGTCACATTGGCCTAGGAGGGTAACATTAACGTTAAACAGCATTTGGTCAATTTATTTCCAACGCAGCTTGTCACAATGGCATAGCTTTTCCCCCAGATACTGTGAACAGTTAGCTTAGCTGTGAGCTAACGCTAGCATCCAAAGCTCATACTTACCCGACAGACTTACTTCAGTATCAGAAAGCAGTGAATAAATGTTCGGCCCTATATATGAAGAGATAACTAGTGATATATTTCACTATCTAGCCTCGCTTCTCCGGGTATTAATTGCACATTATTGCAGTTAGCTCGCGTTCATCTCTGCCATACAAACAGAGGAGTGTTGTTCCTGGATAGTCGCGTGATGCCTCTACTTGCTGTGGGAAAAAATATGTTTTGCCAACGACTCTTTACTTTTACCGGTAGCCTTAATAACTCAAACATGCATTCAACCCTTTATATCTAATTTTAGAATATTTCTGTCAAATTTATGTCAATAGGAAAATTGTATCATTGGTTCAAACTCAGAGAATCGATTTATTCAACCTGTTTACTACTTATTATGAAATTTCTAATTTACGAAGAGCATATGAAGGCGGCACGGGCAACCGTTCAACTGTCAATGGTTCAACCCAACTGTTGCCTGGCTCAGTGGCCCTGATGTAATGACTTGGAAAATTAGACTAGAAGAGAAATAAACTTGAAAAAAATGTATGAATTAACTGCGAAGTATTTAATGTTAAAATAATAAACAATGTTACAGTTTTACCTGAACTTGAAAGCTTATCTATACTAGCTTTTGAGACATGACCCCCAACCATTTTTTATATCATAAACATGTTCATCTGAAAGAAAGTACTGTCGTTAGAAATTCTTGATCTATTGAAGATTGCATACATGGGTAAATAAATTATATTTTAATGCATCATAAATGTAGACACAATTACAAAATAACCACAGCCTAATAGAAACGACTGGGCTGTAAACTGTATTAGATACAAACAAGTAATGTCTACAAACACAAAATAAAAACAATAAATAGGTTAAGGAGTTAATATCTTCCCTTTGAATACATGAGTTAGTTTTTTGTATCAGACAGTGCACTATTAAATTAAAAACTAAACTCCTATGGACAATGATTAGACAACAATGTATTTTCTCATGCAATGTGTGCAATTGTCCTTAGTCAATGCATGTGCATCATCTCTTTCATCCATCAATCTAAGCTTTACACAGATTACTTCACACTATTATACCAAAAATACTTTATACAAAGTTTGGCTGTACACAAACAGGTTAAGGCTTTGGACAAGAAATATCCTTTGACAGTTTGTGATCTCCTTTGGTGAAAAATCCAGTCACAGAAATGAACAAAGATACAGCAGAAAGCCTCCACATAGAGTTTTTATTTCACGTTCTTTCATTTCCTGACTGTATTTCCATTTCTCAGAAACATTATCTTCTTCTTCATTTCCTGAGATATTGTATAAATCGTTGCAATCACACCTCCTTTAAGCAGATAGGCATTTTAGTTCTTTTTTTTCCCATTTCCTGCATGTCTTCTGTCCATCAAACATCATCAAATATCCCTGTCCGAGAAGGAGATAGAGACAGGTAACGTCCTCCTGTTGATCTAAAGTGTCAAATGCAGACAGACAGAGGAGGTGATTAGGAATCCTGTTTGATGAAAGATCCAGCACTTTCATCCAAATTGTTTCTGAACTCCAAATAAACTAATAATTTTTCAAGTCACTTTGCAATAAAAGAACATACCTTCTGTTTGGTGAGCCTTCATCACTGGAATCATCTTGGAGTAAGCCTCTCCGCTGCTCCTCTGTCTCCGCATCTCTTCTGGTGAATGTGATAACTGAAAAAAGACGGAGAGTAACATATACACAGTATACTTTTAGCAGCACATAGACCTCTTGATGGCAAAAGGTTAAAATGAATCAGAAGGAAGAGAGGAGAACACTGTACACAGGTTCTTTTCATTGAAGATTTGCACATTCTGCGGCAGACATACGCAGAAATTGCCATTTATTTTTAGTTGAACTTTCATACATCAAATACACAACTCATTACAAAGACTAAGTTGCTGTTAGAGCAGGGGGAAGATAGTCTAAGCGTGGACCATATTATAAAGTAAACCAACCTGATACACTGAGTCTACATCTACCTTGTGTGAGTGTCAAATGTTTAGTTTCCTGCTCAGGGCCGGGAAGCTTGTGGTTAAATATTGATATATATGAGCAAACTCCTACAACTTATACAAACATGCTTTGCATAAAATCAAGCTGCCATCAGCCAGACTGTTTGAAATGTCTTTTCATTTCATTTTCAGTGTCAGCGAGTGACAAAAAAAGTATTTTACTTCATGCACCAACTAGTTTTCTTAAAATTCCCTACCGCTTTTTTTGCTCTCGGTTACAGGGCTGCTCTGGTTATCTTTTAATTCAGTGTAACCGGTTCGGCTGCTCCGCCCAGTAGCCCCCTGGATTCCATACCGCTTCCTCCAGGCCTGAAACATAAGAGAGGAAGGCACATAAATACCAAGACACACTCAACATGAACCAGTATAGCCAGTGAACCAACAGACTGGGTAGATTTTCTTGGCCTCTCAGAAAATGTAAGAGTTTTGTGGAAAGAAGTTTTCTAACCCATCCTCGGTTTCCTCCGCCCTCAGCTTTCTGTCTTTTTCTTCTTTCTACAAAAGGGAACATAATAATTACATTCAGATGTAATTAATTGGAACTGAGATTTAAGAAGTTAACAGTGAAGCTTTACTAGAAATGAGAGAGAAACAAATAATTGATCAAGTCAGCAATGATGTGGCTCTTTTTTATAAGAAGTTCATTAAAGAGCCAAACAAGTGCTGCACCTATGAACAGGTACATAATGAAACTACCTCTTCTGATGAGCTCCCTGCCTTCATCCACCAGGTCAGAGGTCAAGTCATCGTCAGTGATGTACTGATGGAAGCCCAGGAGGTTCAAACAGCGAGAGCCCAGACTACAAAGACACACACACAACAACACAATTTCAAATATACTGTTAAATGTTTAATTTTTTTGTACTTACAAACAAGAAGACTCAGTTACTAAAAAACGTTTAGAGCAGATTTCTTCCTTACAGACCTTCTGTGAAGTTCTGATTTTTTATCTAACATAACAGTGTAATGTGATGTAAACACTGCAGCCCAACTGATACTGACTTTTTGAGAAAGATACTTAAGCAGGTAGTTAGAGGCATTTAACGCAGGAATTGTGCTAAACTATTTGCAAACACAACATTCAGGCTCGGCCTGTCCTCCTCAGCTGAACTAGACTGAGAGAGCAGTGCTTGTCAAGTGAGAGTGAAGAAAGAGAGGGAGCTGTGTTATCGAGAACCAAGCGGTGACTCGGAGAATAAAGGCATTATTCTTAATTACATCTTAAAGCACAAATAAATACACCCACACCTCTGCACAGTCCCACAGGAAAGTGTCATAATTCTAAACTGAGTCTGAAGTCAGGCGCACATTCGAACCTCTTCGCTGTTTGCCTCTCTGCTCTGTGTGTGTGTGTGCATGTGGTCAAATAGATGCCTTCAGTTCATGATAGAGAGATGAGCAACGTAACCAGGCCACTACACACCACTGCTACGTACACAGGTGCTACACACCTTTGGCTGATACCTAAAAACAGTCCAAATAAAATTGCTCCACAGCAAAATAGGAAGAAAATCAGAAAAGTCAGTAGTGATTGAGAAGGATTACTTTTGTATCTATGAGTCTATGCATTGCTTTTTTAGTGAAACTGTACATATTATGCCTTTAGAAATATGAGATAAATCAGATAATGTCAGCTGACCGTAACTTATTATTTTATATGGGTTTCTTGGATTTGTGTCTTTATATTACTGTGATCAAAATTCATACTGAGCCAGACATTTGACATTGCAACAACTGACACACTGTGTAATGCAGACACTGTTTCTAAATGACCTAACTTAATAATTGCCTACACTTAGTTTGGTATTTATCTACTGAAAACCCTTGTTAGTTACCGTTACACACATACATCAATATATCCGCAGTAAGTTAAAATCTGGTTGAAGTCTACCTCTGGCAAGCTCATAATCAAATCTAAACTTGAATGTAGTCTTTATATACATTTGATGAGAGAAATTTTTAGTTGTTAGTGGTAATTGGCTTACCTGTAAAATGTAGCAAAGCAAAGCAGCAACACCAGCATGGGATAATAGATGTAGAACCCATCGGATATGAAAGACAGCACACGCATAGAGCCCATAATCTGACAGAGGGAAAAAGAAAGGGAGTTTGCCTCACTCTGTTTGGCTCAAAAACAAAGAGATTTTGACATTTCTATTATTACTGTGCATTAATGTCTTTGTGAGTATGTGCGTGTTTGTGCGGGACCCACAGAGGTGTAGGACGTCTGTATTCTGTCCTGGTGTGAGATGGTGGAGTCCATGTGAATCAGGCCCAGAAAGTTGAGGCACAGAGGAGGAGTCAGACGACAAAACAACCTGAGAGGAAAAAAACAAAGAGAAGCAACCTGATATGTTAATGTGAGAAAACTAGACTGATGTGAGCTTTCTGTTTTCAGACTGTGCCCTATTATACAGTTTGCTGCAAATTCTCCCTCCTTTGTGTTTCAGAGCACCGTGCCTCTTAAACCTGTGATGTGAAATAAATACATAATGACTTAACGAGGAGGAACATACATGCCGCTGAACTGCAGGCTGTAAGCATCCGTCTGGTGATGTGGCACCAGGTAATAGTAGTTGAAAAATCGTATCCTGAACACTGTGGAGTAGACACACACACACAGGAAGAGGATACTGATGAAGCACACCATCTAGTGGAGGGAAACAAAACAAAAAGAGAGGGCAGGTTAGATCATTTAAAACAGTGCTGAATGGATTTACATTATGCTCCCCAGAAACAAGTCAAAACTATGAATATTTTTGCAGGCTTTAAGCCTCTAAGTGTGTTTGTTTTTGTTGAGTGTGTTTACTGCTTCATGGAGCTTAGATTTTGTCAGCAAAAATTTGTGCCTACCTAAATACAGATATAATTGTGATCTTTTTCAGCCGTGTGAACAAACACAGCAAAGAGTGACAGGACTGGGTGCGTGCTGAAGAAGGTGCACTCGGACCACACGACCGCTGCCGAGAGAAGACAGAGGAGAACCGCCAGCAGCCTGTAGAAACTCTGCCTGAACATACACTCCCAGTACCACTCTGAGAAGGACACACACACAAAAACACAAACACCAGGCCACGAGTGTAAATGTTGGATGAACAACCAAACTCACATTTCAGTTAGACATACAAGTCCTGTCTTGAGTTTTTCATAACATCTGGTCGCTCTTAGTCTCACAAAATAATTGAGGGCCATAAGATATCTTCTCTGTTTACCTCAAAAACTTGCTCTCTTTGAGCAAGTAGCTAAAGGCAAGCCAAGGCAAGTTTATTTATGTAACACATTTCAGCAATAAGGCAACTCACATCAGTTCTTTACATCAAGCATAAAAGTGCAAACGAAAACCACAATAAAAGGGCATTTAAACACAATATTAAAAGTCATAAAAAAAAAACAAGAGAAAAGGATTTAAAAACAGCTGAAAGAATAGAAAAGAATAAAAAAAAGTTAGAACACTCAAGAGTAAAAGTTACAGTGAAGAAATAATGACTAACTAAAAGGCACCAGCAAATACAAAAGTCTGCGGTCTTGATTTAAAGCATTAAGGGTCTCTGCAGACCTGCAGTTTTCTAGGAGTTTGTTTTAGATATTCGGTGCATATAAACTAAACACTGCTTCACCACGTTTATTTCTAGCTCTGGGGACAGACGGCAGACCTGTCCCAGATGATCTGAGGGGTCTAGACGGTAAGATCAGTGATATATGTGCTACATGGACAAATTAATTTATCCCTAAATCCCTATTCCTAGATTTATCCCTTAGGGCATAAATAATGTAGTTATCTATCTATCTATCTATCTATCTATCTATCTATATTTTGAGAACTGGAGTAATGTGATCCACTTTCTTAATGTTAGTGAGGACTCAAGCAGCAGCATTTTAAAACAGCTACAGCTGCTGGATGGTGTTTTTAAGGAGACCTGTAAATACACTGTTGCAATAGTCGAGCCTACTGAAGATAAATGCATGGACAAGTTTTTCCAAATCCTGTTTTGGCATATATATATCTGGGTCTCGGTTCACACTAATTAGAATGCTAGTATGACTGGGATGATAAATAGCAGCATTAAGGATCCAAAAGAGCCTCTGTCGATGAGAAATTTGACCAGTGCAAGGAATTTTATTTAAAAAAAGTCAAAGAAATAGGCTAATAGCTGTCTGTAAAGAATGACATTACGAGCTGATATATGAAGTAAATCAAGTAAGAAAAAATGTTAATACTCAATCAGAAGTATAAAAGTAGTAGTAGTAGCAGAAGTATAAAATGTTATACACAAATGAAGTAGTTGAGTAAATGTGCAAAATGTCAATTTAAGTGCGAGATTTCAGCACCAACTGAACTCACCCACTGTGGGAGAGTACATAAACCTCTGGATCCAGCTGTGGTGGTGCGCAGAGGGGAAGCTGTGGACGAACTGTCGGACCGAGCTGCTCCGGCTTTTAGCCACATCTTCACGGTGAAAGGCCTCGTCCAGTAAGATATCCCACTGAACCTGAGTCTGACCCTGTCTCTGCACTGCAGTGATCACCTGCACATACACACACGTATTCAAGCAACAAGTTAGAATTCTTGCCTTGTTTTCTTTAAAATCACACAGTGATATGGTATTTTAAATCACACTGTGATGTTAAAAATGATGATTACTTTTTTATGTAGATTCACGAGGATTCTTTTGGTGGGAAGGGAAGTCTGTTCACTGCCAGAGCTTTCAACATTTCTTTCCATCTCTTCTCGATACTCAGTGGGACACTGAAATGAGATGAGACTCAAATGGAGACTGTCCCACAGAACCTGACTGTAAAAACTGTAAAATGCAACAATAAAATTTTAATTTACACATAAAAAGGAAAACTTGTATTTTCTTGGGGATTCACCTCATGTATTTCTCACCTTTGTCAAAATGGTGTCAACACACTTCCTGAGACTGTGGTTGTATCTGACTGATACATTAACAGCCGCCACATCCTGATAATAAGAAATAATTTTTATTTTTATACAATCAAAAAATGTTTCAGACTTTCCAGACACATGTTGGAATATCTTCTCCTTGAAGCAATTTTTTTTTTAAATTTAAATATTTTCGAGATTTTAAAAACCTCACATCCATGACATCTGCTAGGTTCTCCTCAGCTTCTGCCTTCTCAGTAGCCATTTTTGCTGCCTTGAAGTAGGTCTTGGCCAGCAGGTGATCATGGGAAGATGAGAGCCAATAAGAACGTGGGATCTCCACCAGGCCATAGCCTAGCAACAGGACCAAAAGGAAGAGGCCCCAAGTGTTGGCAGCTGTAATGCCAATGGTCTGGAGCTCTCTCCTGCACAAGTTTGACAAAGACAGATAAATCAATTCACAGACACAGCACCAACCTAAGTCTCACTCATCGGAACTGCGTAAACCTAAACTTTCTTTTTCTTTAGCACCGTCCCTTCAGCCATCTAATGTTTCGTGCTGCTGTTGACTTACCATGAGAGTTGCCACTGTGGATGAGCAGCCACATATATGAGTAGAGAGATGAAGATGAGGAGGTAGGTGCCATAATAAATAGCATTTTCAAAAAGGGCCGTTTTCATCTTTCCAACTCTGGAGAAAGCTCCCGACCGTGCATAAGACTGCATGAAGGGCAACAGCAGCCTGCATACACAGAAACACACACACAGACGAGAGGAAGTCAATGCACCAAAACACAGCAAAAGGTGGAAAGCAGATGAGGCACATTTGAAGATTGAGTAAGTGCCTGAGTGTGTGTGTGTG
>JAPZDX010000021.1:19102193-19116844 GCA_029783625.1 Naso annulatus
GTGATGCCGCTCTCTAGGGCTACGTGGGTGTATGCAATGTAACTATAAATAAATTAGTCAAATAACCCTTATGGAATGCATCTATCTTTGGTTTATCTTGGAAGATATTGTGAACACTGTAACTGAAAATGAAATGTAGCTATTAGGTCATTTTAATTTGATTAAGTATTTCTGTTCAGCTTTAAACTGCGCCAATGCAAAAAGTCAGCAAAGCAAAACATACGAGATTAAAGTCATAAACTTAAATTTGCACTCGATTTGATGAAAATGCTGAAGAATGCATAGAAAAGTGAACTTAAAGTGCACGTGTTGCAGTGGTGTGAGCATTGATCTTTTTAACACTGATTACTGTGGCAGACATAGTCCAAACAGCAATCACCACATTTTTGTGACCTCAGTTATCATAAGTGAGATAGCTCATGCTTTAACAATGCCTTCTTTCTGGCTAATCACTGAGTTTCAATTTAACATATATAGTTAACTAAACTGCAAAAACAGTGCCTTCATAGTGTTTAGTGTTTTTTTAAGTGGTGTTGATTTATTGTAGAGCCTTTACAATCCAATATGTGGACAGCCTGTCAATTTTTGTTTCATACTTGACCTTCACAGACTCATATTAGTCACCTATTTCAGTGTAATACTGGGGATTCTAGTTACACTGTGGTTGCATCACAGGCATGCTTATCAAATAGTGCTTTAGACATACTCTCTAACTTTTAGTTGTAGGTTTTCTGCAGGCTACTTTTATCTGAATGCTGCCAGGTGGGCTAAGAGTAACTAAGTTCAGAAGATAAAAACTAGATGTGTCCATAAAAGGGGAGCAGATTAATTTGAGGTCGCAGGAGCGGCCAATGAAATATAAATGCTGACACCGGCAGAACAATAGAGTGAAGTCATAGCCTACGTAAAGTTGCCAAGAAAAATTTCCAATATTAAGCACATCAATACCACATCAAAATGTTTAGATCTCTGATAAAAATCATCAGCTTCACGGTGCCATGTGACATTACACAAATATTGTTTCACCCCCTGCAGGTTGCAAAAGCCACATCTGCTAAGTGAAAGGAGGGGAACCAGAGCAGCCTGGTCGGGTCAGTTTCTGTCAGACTACTTTCAATCCTGTCTGATGGGTTTTGGTGCTTTCGAGGCTTGTTTGTTGACAGTTAGAAAAGCTGTTTGTGCATGCACGTATGCAACCGTAGCAGCAAATTAAGTGGCATAGGTAATTTTTTACATAGAAGATAAAGAAGCTTTTGTTAAGAGTCAAGTCTGGGTATTTCTACAACACTTAGCAACAACATTTCTTTATGTTTTTGTCGTTTTTATCCCTTGATAAGCCTCCCTCATCGGCCTGTGGTGGTCTGACTGGTGTTCTGGCGTTATATTAAAAAAAAAAAATCACAACCCAGCCATGTGGCTTCATTAAACAGCACTCGACTGTTCACCTGCATTATTGGGTAATAACAAGATAAGAAGCGTTATACGTCATTCCAGCCAGAGATGGCGTTGATGTCGAGAATTAGGCTATTTCACAAAGAAGGCTCTGTGTTTAGCTTACACAGACGTTCAACTTTTAACGAAGATCTAACAAATGCACACAGTGAGTCTCATGTGGGTGCAGCTTCACTTTCAGGTCACATTTTAGCCAATACAGCCGTAAATATCTTGCGTGAGAAGCTACAAATCCTCGGGTCGTAGCAGCTAGCCCATGACAGGCGGTCCAGTAACAGCATGTGTTCCGCGTTGTTCGTGTTTAAAGCTTCAAATTTAACTGTGCTGCTGAAATCTACGCTTACAAAAATCGCAGAAAAATCCCAAATTTGTTTGACTGATTTAATTTTGGACCCGTAACTCGCTCCAAATGACGGTTTGAGTTTCATAGACACTACTTACCTCGTAGTGCTTCATCTTGGCAGCAGATGAATGACAGAACAGCTTCCAATCAGCGAGCAAAATGCGGCTGCTGAGGCCACCGTAGTCTGGTACTAAGTCCGTACCGCAGCCAATCAAATGAGGCGTTATTCATTCGAACACGCCCACACTGTCCGAATGAGCGAATGAGATTTAAGCAGACGGAGAGGTCACGGCTCTGCCAATAGGCTGCCGATATAATTGGATAGATCCAGTTCAATAATAGATCCGTGGCTTTATGGCGCTTTAAAATGCTGTGTTCGTTTTTTTGCAAATGCTTGCTATGGGCAGGGTTGGGAAGGTTACTTTGGAAATGTAATAGGTTACAGATTATTAGTTACCCTAATTAAAATGTAATAAGTAATGTAACTATTTCAATTACTTGATTAAAGTAATGTAATGTAACATTTTTTTAATTTCTTTTCTAAATTTCTAACAAATGTTTTCTACAGTAAACCATTTAAAAGTGTTTAATGGCAGACGTGGGACGCCGCAAATTCAAACAAGAGAACCAATCGAAAGCATCAGAATAGCATCAAACTTTACTAATCAGGCTTGACTGGAAGTGACAAAAGAAGACATTGTGCACATCAAAACATGAAAAGCAACAAAATCAATATCATTCCACATATGGCCTAAACTCTAACTGAAAATATTCAGATGTAATCCCCTTTTTAATCATTAACATTTTCAAAAGTAACTTATTTAGTTACACATTCTTTCTTTGTAATTGTAATTGATTACAATTACATTTATTTTGTAATTAAATTACATGTAACTAGTTACTCCCCAACACTGGCTATAGGTACAGTTTTACCACTTCAGCTATAAAGAAAATATTTTTGTCTTGTCTTTCTGTCCGTCTTTTACTAACTTTTCCAAACACTATTTTCATGCTGAATAATATTGTTTATATTTTTCCATTTTTTTTTAGTTCTGTTTCGTTTTCCTCTCTCTGCTTTATATAAAGGACTTTGAGGTAGCTTGTTGTTGAAATGTGCTATACAATTAAACTTGCTTTGTCTTACAGCATTTAGGCCTAATTGTCTTTTGTTCATATTGCACATTATGTGATCTCATTTTTAACTGCATTCTAATTTCTTGTTTAAAAGGATTTCTGTGTGCATTAAACAAGTTACATTGTATTTTTTAATGTAAATGTACATGAATCAAGTTTTCCATTTCTCTGGTTGTCACTCTCTTACCTCAATCCAAAGCCAGTAATAATTAGGGGAAACGTCAGACTATTAATTGTTTGTATTAGTCAGAGGAATTGACTCATAAATAATTTTCTTGCGAAGTGGGAAAACACTACAGCGAGGACAACTAAATTGTAAACATTTTAATGGCTAACAATTTTAATACATCCATTTATTAAATGATGTACTTTTATAGCCGGCAGGCTTTCCAAATTCGCTGTGATTTTCTCTTCTACCCAGAGATTTATACTTCAGCCTACTTGTATACGTCAAATTGTGGCCATAAAATATACAAAAAGAAAAAGCAATGTCCTCTATTCTTCTGTAAAAGAATATTGTTCCAACTTTCACTGGCTGATCCCAATTCAGTTTGGGTGGGTCTATAGAGCTGTTATTTAAAATGCCTCATCCCTGAAAAACAGGTTTTGCCTTACTGAGGCCCAGGCCTTTCCCACAGGCTACAAATGGCTTAGTCACTTTTGTTTTTTGCTTGTTTGTTTGTTTTTTAACAATCCAATTTCAAATTTGTACTGAACATTTCTGATTAATCCTTTTTAGGAATAGGCCTATGATGTTACATCCAAATTTTCATCAACATCCTCTGATTACGTGGCATGCTTCTACTGAAGGGTGTATGAAGTGGTGTTAGTTGCTTTGCTCTGACACTGACACTCACAGTGCAGTGATCTGTGCCAAAAAATCTACAATAGATATTTACACCTAGACCAAGTCTACATGTTTGTGCATTGAATCTACAACGCTGTCTTACGTGCTACTCATACTCTTGTTTAGCCAACCTTTTCCTTTCCTTCAAATGCCCTGCAGGGCTGCTGACAGGATGTGAAACGACTTGTCCCTTTGGGTCCTGGCACCTGGCCAGTCTCCTGTAGGGGTATAAAAAGGCCAGAAGTTACTTTTGCAATAAATTCTTTCACTTTTGAGTTTAAATTGTGCCTCTCTCACTTTTGCAAAGATTCACAAGCCAGGTCATGACATAAACACAGTAGCAAATGGTTGCAATAAACTTCTGAAGTGTAAAAAGCTTAATATAAAGTAGTATTAAGGATGCATAAGAGTTTTCAACTGCAAGTGATTACAGACTAATATGATTCAATTATTTTTTTAAGGGTGAAGTAGTTATTCAAATGCAATAAAGATTTACAAATCCAAGAATTCAAACAGAAAATGGTATTTGGTTGTAATAAACATATACATGATGGTTGACAGACAGGAGTATTTTTGTGAAATAAACCACCAGAGTAGTTTTTGGTTGAAATGAACCTTTAAAAGTACTGAATGTTTGGATATAACATAATATTAGAGCAGAGGAAACATCTAAAAATATAAAAAGTTAGTCATTTAGGTGGAAAATTATATTATTACATTATATTATTATTTTACTCAAACTTTGTTGTAAGTTATTAAAGTAGACACGGGTTGTGGAGACAAAAATGGTAAATTAATACTATTTTGATGTGTGTATATGCATCGCTTTTGTACCTGAGGCCACTTGGTAAGGGAGATATACAGCCAGCTGCTACATGCCACCCCTGCAAAAGTTGGTGCCTCACTTGGGCCACCCCACTGAAAAAAGTGTAGACACGCCACTGCATGAAAGCAACAAGGTTGAGAGGAAAACATTCAAATCAATGAAAAATTCTTTTCACAGAGGAAACAAAACAAAACTTTTCAGTGTTTTCTAATAAGAAATATGGTAGTTAAGCATACAGCACAGATGTAGGCCTACTCTGGTAGTACAGAAATGTCGAGAGAGACAGTTACATAGTAGAATTTCTGAGTCCTCCCATGGTTATGCCCTACATAGGCCTGTTTCAAAGCTCAGTACCGGTGAGGGGATTTAAAAATCTTATTGTAAATGCAATGAGGTGAGTTTGTACAAGGCTTAAATAAACGGTAGGCTATATCAAGGCCATTTTTTCTTTGTCATTTATGTATTTTTGGTATCAATAGGCTAAATTTCTTTCTTTATAAATAAAAATGAATTAATTGCCCTTTGAAAATGCCTGTGTCTTACGCCTTTGCGCTTACCTTTTTTGTTGCGATTTTTTTTAAAGTCATACCTGGTTTTGGGGGGACTGAGGCGTTAAATATTTCCGGCAGGATTTCCGAAAGCGCGTGAATGCAGCATGACGTCGGTCCCGCTGGGCGCGTCCTATCCGAGCTGACAGTTCGGACAGTTCAGGCAGGTTGTGGAAAACTCTGGAAGTTTCTGCGCGGTTTAATAAGAAAACCTCCGGGGCGCGGAGCTTTTAGTCCAGGCAAGACAGAGGACGTGCGACCGAAGTTCACGAACAGTCGTTTCCGAGCAAGTTTAATACCAAGTTAAGCGGCCGCCGGATGGTCAAAATGGGTAAAGACTACTACGACATTTTGGGAATCAAAAAAGGAGCGTCGGAGGACGACATAAAGAAAGCTTATCGTAAGCAGGCGCTGCGCTATCATCCCGACAAAAACAAGTCACCGGGAGCCGAGGAGAAATTCAAAGAAATCGCTGAAGCTTACGACGTTTTGAGTGACCCAAAGAAAAAGGACATATACGACCGTTTTGGTGAAGAAGGTAAGCTTTTACTAGCTAACTCATGAATCTTTAAACCGGGTTATTAATCAGTGAGTTGATGTACATTGGCCAGCATCAGCTTCACGCATTGAATCTATGAGATGAGGTGTTTTGTCAAAACGGTGTCTGTTTAAAAAGATCTCATCTTAATGCTTCAGACTAGTCCTGTGTGTCATGGCGCTCCCAGCTCCCCTCCGCTCTGCCCTTCACTTGAGGCGTGTTTGCAGGCCAGAGGAGGAGAGGCTCCGCCGACAGGCAAACTCCCGTTAGGCTTCCATGTTTCTACAAGACGAAACGTGAAGTGGCTCAAACTGAAAATCCGTAAACGCGAGAGAAGCTGGAAAAGCCTGTCTGACGTTAGTAAGGGGTGGCAACTGGCGTTCAAAAGCATTCCTGCACTCAGATGTTTTAACGGTGTTGTCAGTGAAGGCAGCCTTGAATTTGGCCCATGTAAACCTGACAGGTGGCACAGCGTTACAGAAACATATGGACACACTTAAATTGAATGACCTGCGTGTTAAAATGAAAAAAATAGATGAGGGTAAGAAATTTACTTGCGACTGCTGATGTTGGGTCACTCCAATATGGCGCCTGATGTTTTTTCACTATGGCAACAACAACATTTGGATCGACATTCCATGCATAGATCTCATGTCAAGACATTTGTAAACAGTATAACTAATAATAAAAAAATGTAATGATAACACAATAAAACATGTGAAAGTAGTATTTGTCCAGTGAAATCACAGCGATACAGGAAAAACATGTCTGCTACACTTTTATCTTGGTTACATCTTATCCAAGAAGATTTCCAAATAACGGGCACTGATAAATAATACTGTGGCAGACAGGTTGACAGCCACACTGAGTGCAGCTGTAGAATTTTGTAGGTTTGTGTCACATTTCTTACGGTGGTGCCAGTACACCATGAGGTTGAAGGTCTCAAGACCTACTTGTCGTACTTTAAAAGGCGGGGTTTCTATGTGGAGTAATGTCCCACACACCTTGTAACAAAGCCTGTTGGGTCAGTTGTTAAGTTAAAAAGTATGTGTGTATATATATATATAATCTGTTTTTATTATAAATATATAGTTGATGAATTGTTTCTTTCAGGTCTGAAAGGTGGAGGCCCCCCAGGTGGCGGTAGTGGTGGTCCTGGAACCTTCAGCTACACCTTCCAGGGTGACCCTCATGCCATCTTTGAAGAGTTCTTCGGTGGACGTAGCCCCTTTGGACAGTTCTTTGGTCCCCGCGATGGGGGCATGGAGGAGAATATGGACACTGATGACCCTTTTGCTCGCTTTGGGATGGGCGGCGGTGGAATGGGCGGGTTCCCACGCTCTTTCAGCACTGGTATGGGAGGATTAGGCAGTCACAGTAGTGTTGTAAAGAAGCAACAGGACCCTCCTGTGGTTCACGACCTCAAGGTTAGCTTGGAAGAGGTTCTGTCGGGTTGCACAAAGAAAATGAAGATTTCCCGTAAACGGCTGAACCCTGACGGTCGATCGTTACGGATGGAAGATAAAATCCTGGAGTTGCAGATAAAGAAGGGATGGAAAGAGGGCACAAAAATAACATTTCCTAAAGAGGGGGACCAGACTCCCACGAACATTCCAGCTGACGTGGTGTTTGTGTTAAAGGACAAGCCCCACCCTGTATTCAAACGTGACGGCTCTGACATTGTTTACCCTGCAAGGATCTCACTCAGAGATGTAAGTTAAAATTACATTAACTTGGATTGTTTTTGTTTCTTATTTTCCTTACAAAAACCTCAGTTTTTGGCAGTGCATATCAGAATCAGAGGGCTTTATTGTCATTTCACTAGCAAGGACCACACCTTCAACAAAAGATCAGTTTGAAAGTTTATTGACATGATATGAACGTGGATGGCTGGGTTACAGACTTGTTGGGCTGATTGATTGAGTGCAGAATACGAGAACGAAAGAGGAGAGGATTAGGAGGGTATTTAAACAGGAAGAGGCACGGTTGAGGTTTGGTCCTGCTCCTGAAACTCTGCTAAGTAGCTTCACTTAAAGAGTGTACAGTGAGATTTGCCCCGCAGCACCTAAAAAATAATACATATACACATTCCCTCGCACACACGCGCACACATATATCACAAAAGTAGTTTAAAAAAGGTGCAGCATAAGAGAGCATCAGTGAAGCACTGTATGAGACACACACACATATATAGATAGAGACACACATACATGCATACATACATTATGTCTCAAAACAAACCCAAAGAATAATCTGCTAAGAATGTGTTTATGTTTGTGCCCATAAATGATTGTGGTTTACCATTTTTTTTACATTTATTTCCAGCCCAGAGATTCAGTCCAGATATGCCGTGACAATCTGTACAATTCAAACCAGTTTAGTTTTCCTTTTTTTTTTTTTTTTTCAAGATCTTTTATGAAGCTGTAAATCTGTATTCTTTAATATCAGATCTGATCCAATTTTCGTCAGACTGTCGTGTGAAACTACGCAGACCGGGAATCTTTTTCAAATAAAGTGTGTTTTCTGATGCAGCTGCTTTTGTTGGACACGGTGATGTTGATTTATGATTTCACAGAAAAGCATCTTTTTCCAATCCACTTGATCCACTCAGCCCCATTCATGCTTTTCCCGTTTAAAGGTAGACTCTGGCCTTGTAATCTTAACACTATTAAAATTGTGCAATAACTTTAACAAAAACTTTTGCCTCTTACACATTTTGTGTATGACTTGATGCATAAACATGGAGGAAAAGCTGGTAACAGCAGTGATTGAAGTCAGATCTTTAGTACAGTCTTGTTTTGACCCGCAGAGCAGCACAACTTACTTTCGTCGTCATTAAAAGCTTGGGTTTCACCTGTTGAAAAGGATCATGGGAAACGGAAGGGAAATAAAATCCAAAGCAAAAACAGCTAAAGTAGAATAATGGTTAGTTTATACAGAGCACAGTTACATATTAATTGATCAGTTCATCGCTACAGTTGACTTTTATGATAACCAATCAGTTGAGTCTTTTCAAGCAAAAATTCTTTATCTTCACTCACCACAGCCTTTCAACTGTGAAATCTTAATGCATTTCTGGTTTTCTTTATAATCAGAAACTCAATATGTTGAAGTTTGGGACTGTTGGCCAGACAAAATAAAAGATTTTTTTGGACATATGACATAGTAAATCATTTAAAATAATTGAATAGAATAATTATCAAAATAATTTTTTGTCATTTTACATTACTTACGAATAGCATTTAGTATTATAGACTTACGTCATCTACCAGTGGAGTTGTATTTGAAAGCTTTGCAAACAAGACTGTGGCGTGGGATTTGGGTCAGTGGTCCGACCCTAAAACGCCACATCGTGTCAATACAGCGAAGACGAAGACGTTTTTACAAAGGGAACGTTTGAAAACTGACAGAGCTGCAAGCGTGAGAGAAATGTTTTGGCAGACGTGATGAGAAGAGATGAGGTGATTGTGAAGGGCTCCACAGAGAGAGGGAATGAAACCCGTGATGGATAACTTCCACCGCCTGCACAGGCAACCCCTGTGCATGTGGATGTGTGTTGGACGAGGTGATGAAGAGGAGAGGAGGGGCTGTGCAGGATGTCAGAGGGAAGAAGAAAGGCCGGTACCATGTGTTAACAGCCACAGACTTAATTCTGCTCAACAGGACGGACCTTGGTGTGTTTACCGGATCCCATATGGACAGGTGGCGTCCATAAAAGACATTTTACAAGACTTCAGCCTGTGTGTGTGTGTGTGTGTGTGTGAGAGAGGGAGAATGAATGTTTGATTTGTGTATCTTTGAGCCCACAGAGGCACGTACATGACGTCCTAAATGTGTATGTGTGTGACTCCTTGTGCAGGAATTTGCGTGCTTCTTTCCCAGTAAACCTGTTTTTGTTTGCATTTTTGCCTGTTTGCTTGCTTCTTTACATGTTATGTGTTTATTTCTCGAGTGTGTGTGTTTGTGTTTTCCTGTGTGGCCCGCTTCGCTCAGCTTGTGTGGACCTTCTTCACTATGGATCACTGCATTCAAAGACATGCGCCATGAATTCTTAATACACTGTTCCTGCTCTCACACAGAGGAAGTCAGCTTGACCCTGCTGAGGGCAAAAACCTAACTCTTCAAGGAATTGTGTGTGTGTGTGTGTGTGCGTGAGTCTCACAGGACCACTCATAAGAGGTCAGATGTAAGGAGGAGGGTATGCGATGGTGTGGAGGTAAGGCATGCACATAAGACAGAAACTCAAGTGCAAAGGAGAAGTTCAAGATGTAAAAACGAAGCAAAGGTTACCGTCTTCTCTGCTTCGTGACCTGGAGAAGGTGCGTTGTTGCTTCACTGAGCCCCACGAGGCTTTCAGCGGCCAATCTGTCATACCACAGACAGGCAGACACAGTAGAGCAGCAAGGTGTTAATGTGGAGTCTTATTAGGGGTTAATCCCCCCCTTCCGCCACTTGAATAATCTGCTCTACAGATGTGGGAAATGCGGGCAGCGAGAGAGAAGATAAAGAGAGAACGTGAGCTCTGTCTTATAATGAAACGCTCTCCACTATTTTCTTTCTCTCAGCCTCCTGTCAAAACACAATTGTGTGTCTGAAATCTGTCTTCCTTAGACCTACATTATGACTAACTCTGGCATTTTGGTCTCTGCTCCAGCTTCTAATTGTCTCCAGATTTAGAAGACAAATGGTCTTCTGCTAGAGCTGTGGCGCAAGCATGCACAGAAATGACGCAACTGTTGTAACAGGATTCAAAAATGGAAAACCTTATTGTCTGTCTTGTTGCACAGGTGAGATCATCGTCAAAATTTTCAATTTGGCATAATTAGGACCAATATCGCAACAATTAGAGAGGATAATGCTCTCCTTTGTCGCTGTCAAATTTCTGGTGTGCCGTGTTCAGTGTTCGGTGTAGTGTGTCGCTGATGTTCGTGTGTTGGAGAGTGGGAACCAGCTGCCTGTCTCCGCAGATTTGAAATGGATTAGAGCACTTACAGACAAAAATATGGTGGATCTGAAAACGTTGTGTGCAAGCATGCAAACATGCAGAGCGAGAAACTTCAGATACGTAAGTTTATACTGATCATGTCAGATTAACTCTCGTTACAGCAAAAACACATCACGTTTGCTTCCTTTTTGCCTTCTGAACTCTTTGATTGCACATTAAGACACAGGCATAATCTGTTATTTGTTTGAAAAGGTTATTGTGTGTTATCCTGTTGAGGGTCAATACATGTTCTGTTCTCTAAGCACATTCCTAAATGCTGAGTAAAAAGCCAAGAGAAGGTTTTAAAGTTAGATCACACACAGTAGTTTGTATTTTGGAACACCAGTAAGACATTTTCACATTCATACACACTCTCGTTGGACTATCGCTCAGCTTTTAACACAACCTGACCCTGTTGGTCAAAAAAGTTTAAAACCATTTGATCGCTGTCTGTCCACAACTACTTGCATCTGGATTCCGGACGTCCTCACCAAGGCCAGACTCTCTAGACATGAAGATCATTTTACTCATCATTACTCACCCTGCAGGAACAGTAGCATGCCGTTTGCTGCTCTGAAGACACTTTGTCAAATCTGACAAAATAACTCTGATGATGTCACAGCTGTATCGTTGGGGTTATCTCGGCTTGGGCTCAGAAACTACAAAAGAAAGCCTAAATTACAAACTGGGGTGTGGATTTTGAAAGATGAGGGTCAGAGGACAGAGAGATCCCTCATTCAGGTCACGTTATCTGGATTGTAGGAAAGTTTTTGGGAGGGTGACCCATACAGCAAGTGCGAGTCAGGACAAACATTATGGAGGTGCAATGCAAAAACACTGGAATAGACATATAAAAAAACTAAATATTCAAACAGCTGTTAAAAAATAACTTCTGATTAAAGCTGGACATAACAGGAAGCCGGACTGTGGCGGTGCAGGGCGTCTACTTCTGTCATCACAAGTGTGCAACGTTTTCCATAAGCGCTCCCACTGCTCCTGATGCATGTGCGAGGCCGCTGGTTCCTCCTTGTTATGGTTCCTTTGATGACCGTTTGCTGTGTTGACATTACGGCAGCTTTCCTGTGTGACTTCAGCGCATGTTGACAGTTTCCTGTGTGTTCAGCCTCAGCGTGAACTGCTGTAATCAGGGTTATCTTTTGTTGAATAATAGATTGAATGAGTGACCGGCTCACACACAGCAGGTTTCTCCATTTCACCTCGCTCATAAGTCAGCAAAGGCATGAAACATAACAGTTTTCGCAAGTGTTATTCTTTTGTGTCAGAACAATTTATCCACAGAATCCACAGGATGGGAGATCCACCACAGCCAGAAAACAACACGGAGAGCGAGTCCCACAGTGATGCCACAGCCGTGGAGAGCTCCACAAAAACAGAAGGAAAAACAGCTGCTAACCTACTTGGACTTTACACAGGATGGTTTTCTCGGGATCGGGGTGTCTTTTGTGGTTTAACCCAACCTCAGAAACTCATCTTAATCATTTTAAAAATACAAATGACTGAATCCAAAGGATCAAATTCAACCCTAAAATTTATGTTGTTGGCAGGTGAGCATTGAATGCACACATGTATATGAAACACAACAAAAAACAATACACATGGCATACATCATTAAGATGTACACTAAAACATTCAGTTCTTTTGTTCATTTTTAATAGCAACTCTTAAATAGAGAAGAGCAGAAACCTGTTTATTTAAATTATTTTTGCAGTAGTTTTCTGCTCTCCTTGTACAAAAACAAGTGGTTTGGAAGAAACGGTAAGAAGACTCCAAGGGTTTTTTAATAAGGTTTTTAAATGATTTAGTTAAACTTCTATAAATCTGGTGGACATGCGAGGGACAGATATTAAAATAGTATTGAAAATGGAAGCTGCTGAGGCTAAAATAGCCTCATTTTTTACTCCCTTGTATGGATCAAGCTCCACAAACCTCAGAAAAAAATAATAAATAAAAAATGCACACCTCCTAGAATACAGCCTAGGTCAACACCATCTTTTCATCAGATTCTCCATGATGACCTTGATTATATTTTGTACAAATTTACACTCTGAGGACAAGTTTACATATTTTCAATTAAACTATTGATATATAATGTATTAAATAAAGTTTAGAGAAGCCGTTTTGTTTAAATTTTGCTTTAGACAGGAGAAGCCTAGCTGTTTCCCTCATTTCCAATTAAACTAATGCCGCTGCTGGCTGTAGCCTCAGATTTACCGTCTAGACATTCAAGTGGTATAAATCTTATCTAACTCTTAGGAAGAGAGGAAAAATAGTGCATTTACCATTTCCCCTGGAATGTTTCATGTCTTAGAAAATTAAGTGCTATTTGGTTAAATATCTTTTGGAGAGTGCAGGAGAATTAAATGGGCTGCATGAATTAAAGCTGTTGGCTCTGTTTGCCCTGCGCCAAAAGTAGCCTGTGGTGGAGATTTTGTTTTCCCGTTCAGAGAGGACAAACGTTGTTTTCTTAGACTGTTGCTGTTGTTCTGTGTACCTCAAAGGTTAGCGCATGGCAGACACATCACAGAGGTCAATGTTTTATTTCCTGTCGTGGCAATCTCTGTTGAAAATGTGTTCACTTCACATCGTTGGAGGGCACTTTCCACCATATGGCACGAGTTAAATGAATCAAAAGGCCAAATAAACATGGCATGTCATTATCCGCCTTCTCCGCCCCACTTTGCGTTAGATCACAGTAAAAAGTAGCCTTCAAACCTACAACAGTTAGCCATCAGTCAACACATCTCTGTGTGTGTGCGTGCGTGTTCACATGATGTGTCCGAGTTGAGCTTCTGCATGCTTGCAGGCAGATTGTACCTGCAAGTGGATCTTTGTCAGAGTTAGATGATGTGTGAGTGAATTACAGGGCAACTGAGCATGAGATATCAAATTTCCATCAGTTCTGTCTCTGCTCACTCAGGCCTGGATGGGGGTTATTAAGGCACAACAAGGAGTCATAAGAAGGTCGTTTTGGACCATGAAAGGTTACGGAGGGGTTATAAAGGGGCTGTGAGTCAGAGGTTTGAACTGTTTGCTCCCCGTTTTTGCTCTGTGACTCATTTTCTGGCTTAGTAGGATCCATTTCAGGGTCCATTCACCTCAGGGGGGAAACAGATGTCTGTGAGAGGATCAGAGGCTTGTAAATACGCATGTTGGTATTTTTGGAATCTTACACACTAATGTTTGGATTTGATCAGGAGCTGACATTTTTGGTTTTACCAGAAGCGTAATCACAAAGCTGCCCGTCAGAACCACTCAAGTCTTTGTCCTTCTCCTCCTTACAATATCTGTCCTTTTTCTTTCCTCTGAATACTGTCAGGTAGAATATACAACTATAACAGCGTGAAAATTGTCATAAACTGTGAAACTTCACGCAAAGATTTTGATTTCATGAAGGTGTAAATCTATTTTTAAACACTGTAAATTTTCCTAAAGAAGCAAAGATGAACAAATGCAATGCTGCAGCGATCAGAGTGAAGCTAATACAAGGTTGGGAAGCCCATATCATCCTGGCGTAATGATGAGTAGTAGATTTACATACACACACACACACACACACACACACACACACGGTTTGGTGGCCATGTCAATTTTTGGCATGCTGCAGTGTTGTTTTTTCCATTTGGCTTGAGTTTAGAGCATGGCTGTGGTTTGTTAGATGATAAGGAGACAGTACTTATGTTTCTGTTTGTATTTGTGAGTTTGTCTGTGTGTACGTTATATTGTCAGTTAGATACTGGAGCCACCCTGTGTAATGTTTTACTAATGCCAGAGTTGTGTTTATCAGATTTATAATCTTTTGATACAACCATGCAAGCACAGTGCTGCATCTCCTTTTTAAATAAAGAACAAAGAGAAAGATTAATGAAGCTTTTAAGAGACTAAGTTGCTGATAAACTACGATATTTAATTAAATGAATGAATTAAAACATAAACATGAGGACTGAGACAAGTCAGGGTA
>JAPZDX010000021.1:19172576-19184475 GCA_029783625.1 Naso annulatus
TTTGTCAAGACATTTGTGTTTATATGATAAGTCTCTTTTTTGGCATAAAATGTACATTAATGCAACAAAGACAAGTTCATTTGCTCTGCAGAAGGTAAACTTATCAAGGTTGTAAGTAGAATTTTAATTTTTTAATTTTTTTTAATTTATGTATTAATTTTTTTTGGTCTGTGTGCTATTCCCATGTGTTATTTATGTGAAACCTGGGCAACTGTGGCTCAGGAGGCGGAGCAGTTTGTCCAGTTATCTGACAATGGTGGTTTGATCCCTGACTCGATAATCCTTTACAATAGCTACACACTAAGGCATTCGTTAAGCATTAATAAATACTGAACTCATCATTTATAAAGTATTGTTCCTACATGAAAACTCCTTAGGGTTGGTATAGGGTTAGGGTTACCACTACCCCTAACCATAATCCTAACCATAACCACATATAATGTATCTGGTGGGTAGTTAGAACATGGGCTGATGAGCATTTGTCACTTTCAAGCTGTTATGGTCTGAAAGATGTGGCACAGTCTTCTGTTTCAACGTAAGTACTCGCGTCTTGAGCAGAATAAAAAAACAAGTCAGTCATCATTGCAGCTTCGGGCAGCAGACACCTGACAGTCTTCCTCCTGCAGCTTTTTTGATGCTGATGGAGCTCTGTACAGTATCTAACGCTTATGTAGTGTAATATTGATCTCCAGCTGACTCATGTGCCCGAGGACACAGCCGGGTCACATGTCCTGCACAGCTCAATAATAATTAGTCTCTTTCCACTGTGTGTGAAAAGCCAGTTATGTCTTCCAATGGTAGAGGGGGAGGGGTTACTTAAGCACCAATGCAATCAGCTGGCTCAATAGTAATTGACTCATTGACATGTGGAATACTGACCTCCAATGTCCAGGGCATGCACTATGAATTCCACACGTCTGATGTGTTTTTCCATCAAGACAAGGTCATCAGTCCAGATGGTGTGCAGTGGAGAAAAAAGGGAACTTGGAGATACTTTTGCCCTCTGAAGAATGCAAAAAACATAAAGCCTTTTTGCATTGCAAGAAAATTTGATGTGCTAGAATACAAAGACAAATCATTCACCATAATTTACCGTATACCGTATGTTTGCTTTGACCAGTTTAACTGCATTCTTAATCTAATTTGAATATTAATTTATTATATTTCACCTTTAAATTTTCATTTGAAACATGCGTCTGCTGCTACCTGCTTACGTCTGTGAGAGCTGTCGTCTCATAGTGCATGGTGCAGAGGAGCTGCATGAGGAGGATGACTTTCCACTTTCATCTTTCTCTAATCCCTTGCTCACTCAGGCTTGTTGCACAGACTGTACTAACATGACAGGAGGCTCCATAGTCTCAATCAGCATGAAGCAAATCATCACGAGACTTGACCTAATTCATGCAATTAAAAACCTATTTCACGCTAAAATGTGTATGTCCACTTTTATATTGTCTTGTGTTTTTGTTTTAACTAGAGTAGATTTGTTTTAGGGCTTTAGGCAGTTTACAGTATACAGTATTATTAAGCGATCCTGAAAGGATTAGATCTGGAGAATTATATGCAAAATAAATGCTGCAATAGATGATATGTTGTATATTTCCCTGCTGTGCTGACATGTAAACATAAAAACAACAACTGTGATTAGGTAATGAGGGATGGCAGAACTCTACAACAGTAATCCGTGGAAACATCTGCCCATTTGTGCCGTCTGATACAGTGCACAAATACATATATGCTTGTAGGAAGTATACAGGCATGCATACATGGACAGACAAACATTCAAGGAAACACACACATACACACACAGATTACCATATAAATTCTTATTCCGGGCAGATCAAAGAGTGATCCACATGCATGCTCAGTGTGCAGATTAAGGCTATCCCTTGCTGTAAGGGCTTAGTTGACATCTATGTCTAAGCTCTGCATTCTTCACCTCCCTCTACTCACTTCATCTCCTTTCACCCACATGTCCAATACCATAAAAAGCATTGGCCAGCAGATGCGGCATGCGTCTGAGCCATGTCCTGCCAGCACATCATCCAGAACAGGGCAGGCTTTTATCTTTTGCTCAGTCGCTCTCAAAAACAGATCCTGGCCCTGCAGAAATGAATTGAAGTCCCCATGTTATTGAAATGTGCACATCTTCTTGGATACAAATTGTGCATCATTTTACAAAAACAATGTTAATTTGCCTTCCTAATTATAAGCTGATTGTTTCAAAGAGATCCGTCGTTTAAGTGTAAATAGTCTTGCTTTAAAATTACAGACTTTACACTTTTTGTGCATGTAAACAGTTTATATACTGCTGATTGTCCGTGCTTGGTGCCTATATTGTAAACTGGGACACTACATGTTTATGTGTGTACAGAATTACAACAAAACAATACACCACATGAACAAGTACTCAAAGCAGATTATCTTGATTTCTTAGCTCAGTTTTGTACCTGAGAGAACGAAGATAAGATTTTATTAAAGTCTGTCGTCTGCACACGGATAAGCTTATCTGCAACAGAGGGAAAGGTATATGAAATGTTGGAGAAGTGTGTGTATTCTGCATAATGATGCGTGCCTTGCAAGCCAGAGCTTTGGTCAATCGTCTGTATAAATCGGGAATGTGAAGACCAATTAATTTCCTGGCTCAGTGACTGATCTTAAGTAGTCTGTGCGTGATGTTTCTGTGCAGCATGCATGAGTGCTCGCATGCGTGTAGGAGGTTTCACAGACAATGACTCCTGTAACGAGTTGTAAACTGACTGATTAATAATCATGAAAGGTGATGTGCACGCATCTTTATGTAGAAAAAGTAGTTCACAAAGTCCAGTGCATGTTTGATTTAAAATGACTGTTAATACTGTCAGTGTAAGTGGACATCATGCCTGTTATGTAAGAATCTGGAAGTTAAAGGGTTAGAGCTCAGGGCTTGGCCGTATTACATGAAGGGTGGAGGGGGAGTCGAGGAAGGGAGAGTGTTTGGGGAGAGAGAGAGAGAGTATGACAAGGGGGCAGGGTTGAGAGAGCAACACAGCAACATGGGACAGTGAGGCAGAGACGCAGGGAGGGAGAGATGAGAGGTTAGGAGTCGCTAGTTGGCAAGATAATCAGAGACAGGCCACTGATTCAGAGCTTGGTGCACAGCTGGTGTGACGAGTGAAAAGACTGCAGGCGGAGTGGACGGACAGTGACAATGTGCAACGAGTGAGGGATTTAACATGCTGGAGAACATCATCAACTCGATAACCAAACTGCAAAACAGGACCCATTTGGAGACTTCAGGTGGAAGAATGAAGTTTTTCAGCTGCAGTTTAGAGGGGGATAACGCAGAGGATGCAGCTTCTGAAGTACATTTGGAGATAAGTAAAGTGTGAAGAGCTGTGGACGTCATCCAGGATCTAACACCACTGCAAAAAGAAATAAAGACAAACTCTATTTTTTTATATTCTTCATTTTATTACATATATTTTCTAAATACAGTAACATTAACAACTTGGTAACATTTATCGTTGTGTACAGATCACTATTTTTTATTCTAGTTTTCCTCCAGAGAGGAGAACATATGGACTTGGCGATTGGTTACTCGTCCTTCATCTTCATCACATGCTGCTAAATGGGTGATTTCTGATGGGAAGGACCCCCCCCTTGAAGACAATCAGTAGAGCAGATTTTGATCAATCTGGACATTAATGTGGCAAGACCTAAAGAAGATACTCCACGCTTCCCTTCTGTCCCTTCGCAAATGATCCAACTATGGAGGTCCCACACCAGCAAAACAAAGTGGATTACAAACTGGTGAACCCGCTGCATCCTGCCAGGTTGGCGGCCCTGATGAGGTGTCTGAACCATGTGGTCCACTGAGAGCATGGAGCCAGAGAAAGCACACACCCAGAGCAGCTTCTTCAGCAAGGTGGATGTGCCTGACCATGCTCACTACATCGTCGCCCTCTTTGTCTTCGTCATCGGGACACTGGGCATCACTGGCAACGCGCTGGTTATGTTCGCCTTCTACAGGTGGGTTTGGATCTTTCTTTTTATAGTTTAAAGTTAAGTCATTCTACGAGTCTTTTCAGTGAAATCTGAGCATTCAGAAGTTTCAATGTGGTTCCCTCCATGAATGAGAGCCCTGAGGAGATGTCATAATGACTAAGAGATGTTATGATTTGACAGAGAGTTAGACAGATAGACAGAGTGACGGACAGAAAGACTAGAAGAGTCATCATAGAATATCTGCACCAAAATATTGTGTGTGTGTGTGTGTGTGTGTGTGCAGGTTTGTGTGCTTCAATTGTTAGGAATGTTATGCTTCTGGGGAGGCAGGAAGTGTCTCAGTAAAAAGTTGAGAGACTTTTGCTTTCTTTAATTTTCCGCTGGGTGAGGGTCAATATTTATTTTGTGTGTGTAGAGGATCAAAGTAGATTTTTCTAAAATGCAGGCGATTACCACTGAATAATCTTTGCTTTTTAGTGTCTCGGCCAAGAGATCACAGTTCCAAGTGGAATGTGGTTTTCATCTCTGGGGTAAATCTGTAGGATAAATGATACAAAGTACGGTATAGAAAAGAATGTCAAGTTCCCTTTTAATGGTATCAAGCTTTCTCTTCTTTTTTTGTGCAATAATGACGACCCACATAATTTCTTCTGGTATTGTGTTTACAAAGTCATGCTCTGTCCCAAGCTGGTGCCAAATTGTCACACCTAAATATTAACTAACCCTTCATGTGAATGATTATGGAGGGAGTGCATTTGTGTTGTGGAGGTGGGTTAAGAGGTGGTGTTTGTGTTCTCTCCCTGGCACTCTGGGACAAAAATGTTATTATGTTTTTGGGGGGAGTTGTGTACGTGTGTAATGACAAACTTAGACATGGAAATAAGCAAAGTTAAGGTGTGTTAGTAACTTGGCAAAAAGCGAGGGATCATTCCTCGAAGTTGTACAGTGTTGTGACCAACAAAATTGTATTGATCTCTTTGTCAAAAGTCAAACTGTCAAGTCAGTTTCTATATCTGAAGGTAAAATTATTTTTAGGACACACACTGTGGCAGAAAAGTGATCACCATCTGCAAAGTTATGCTCATTACAAAACTATGTTTCTACACTGTTTTATTTCCTCATTCAGTCTGTATCAAAGTACATATCGAAGCACATTAATGCACCAAGGTTACTATGTGCAACAATCAAAATCCTGGCTGGATATTAGTTTGTTACCCTTGACCCTTTTTATGCACTCAGTGTAACAAATATTACACAGCATCAAGTCATACTCAGCTCAGAATAAAACATCTGCACGACCCTCTTTTTGCAAGTGGAAATTCTTTGTGACTCTCTGCCCCCCAAAGGAACTGTTTGTTTGTTTGTACAGTTCACTTGTCTCAGTTTACATTTTAGAATTGCCTTGAAGCTTAAGACATATGGGATCATCCACCAAATTCATTACTGGATCATATCATCAGCATTCAGTCATGTCTCTTTGTCTCTGATTTGTTTATTTAGAACGTACACTATTTATTTTTTTTAACATTTTTTCAACTGCTGGCCCCTGTGTTTTTTCCTCATCAGACTAAAGAAAATAAAACTGTAATTTGAACTGCAGTATGATACACAGACACCTAACCCTGTCATCCGTTAGGAAGTTATAAGTCCCATAAACAATGTATCACACTCTTTAAAAAAAAAAAACCTTTATACTGCGAAGCAAGCTATTGTGTATGTGTGTGTTTATTTGTTTTTTCTATGTTTGTGGGGTCCGAAACCTAAATTTTCACTCACTGTGTGGGGTCTGACAATCTTTGTGGGGGCAAAATCTTGGACCCCACAACTTTAACATAAACTTTTAGGGTGAAGACTTAATATAATGGGTAAGGTATGAATTGAGGTTAGGTTAAGGTTAGGTTAGGCTAAGGCATAAATTGGTGAAGGTTAGGGTAAGTACAAATAAATGGAAGTCAGCGTAAAGGCCCCACAAAGATATCTATACAAACATGTATGTTTGTGTGTGTACATTATGTCAACAATATCTCCATCAGATGTGGATTAATGCGGAGGCTTTGCCTTTTACTTACCCGTTGTCATGGTGTTTTTCTTGTAAACTCTGTATTATGGGCTCTCAAACAAAGGGGCAGAACACACTTGGTATTACCCTCTATCCTGAATGATCTGACTACAGGTAAACAGTTTTAGCATGTACGTTCACACATGGAATTACAGTGCTTTTCCACGTGCATCTCAAATGACCACTTGTGATAGCATCTCACTTTCCTGTTCTATATGCAAATAAACCCGTAGGCTTTCTGTTTGCAAAAAGCAAATGTATTGTTCTCTCTAGGTGGCAAACCAACAGAAGAAGCTGACACGTTGGGATGGGACAAGTTTTTTACACAGAGGAAAAAATAACTTGATTTATAGCGTTTGCCAAATTCACGAGAATTCCTCAGTGATTAAAAATTTGACTGAGACGGCGTTTGACAAAGTTTAAATATTATATTAAAATATATCAACATATCAAATCAAAAAAACATGCATAATATAAATGTCAGGTTTTAGATAAGCAGCAGTCACATTGTCAGACCTCTCTCTCCCTGAAAAATAGCCTACAGGCAGGAACAGCTTCAAGCTAATGTTTTTGTTTGTTTTTTTTTTTACAAGGAAAAACATAATGTATTGCATTAGCTGTTTTGAAAAGTTGGGGATATTAGTGAAAATAGTTGGAACAGACAATGCTTTTAAAAACATCAGTGTTTTGGCGGCCGTATTTGCGTGTATGCTGCTAAAAGATTGTGACCATATGCGTCCCAGATCACCTAAAAATGTGGTCTGAGCCAACAGATTTGTGGGGACACTGAGAACGCTTTGGGTGCAATCACACACCTGTAGTTATAGCTGTTACTTGTGATTGGATCATCCAGGAAGCATGTTAATACCAGGTGTGCGCAGGCCTGTGCTGTCCCATAAATCAAGTTGACGTAGAGATGTTATAGTTTCCTTAAGAGATGTTTGCATTGCAAGTGCTAAATGAAGTTCTGGTGTTTTGTGAAAATTACAAATTCATTTCACCCATGTTAATCACATTACCAACCTTGCATCTGACAATATATATTCCTAGCTTGACCCATTTGTTTTCTTTTGTATAAATGCAAACAATATGCTACAGGACCGTTGATATACGGATCTGCAAAGACAAACTATTGATGTTGATTTTCCGTGCAGATGTTATCAGTTGTCCAGTTTTTAGTTAGTGCAGCTTAGTTTTTTGTGTACTCTCTCATAAAAACTCTTGTTATTTGATCAAATGCATTATTTCTCATGAATACAACAGGTGAGTTAAAGGAAAAGGTCCACCATTTACAACCACAATTTGTTTTTATCTAGTTTGTCAGCCATCATTTGGAACTCTTCTGGTCCTCTGCAGACACTGTTAGCTGGTGAAAAAGTGCAATTCTGGTAGCTACCAGCCACCATTCCAGCTTGGTGTTGAGTTAAAGCTTGAGCTTAATATTTTCTCTCTGTTTACAGGGTGAGGTGCTGTACAGAGTCCGTTGGAAGAATTACTGCTCTGATGATGATACTTGGGAGCCAGAGGCCCATTTAGAGGACTGTCGCGAGGTCCTCTTAGCTTTTAAGAAGACCATGGCTGAAGTAAAGGCCAAGAAAGAGGCAGAAGCCAAGAAGAGCGTGGTAAGTCTTGTTCAAGTCAGGTATTAGGTAGGGGCAGGAATCACCAGAGGCCCCACGATATGATATTATCACCATACCTAAGTCACAATATTGCGGTATGTTGGTCATTGCAAAATTGTATATTGTGATTTTCTCACTTTTTTGAACTGTAAATAATTTTCCCAAAGTAAAACTCTGTCAGCATCATCAGTTTCATCCAATTTGATATATTTTTCAGTCTATTTATCTCCCTTTACTAATAATTTTTATAGCATTTTTATTACCTCACTAGTGAGCACTTAACTGATTTTTTATTATTCTGTTATACAAAAGAAACATCAAAACTTGGTGTCTATGAATTGGTACAATATTGTCATGCAATGACATGTCATGCGCTAGTTTTAGGATTGCGTAATTATGCCAAAAATAATCAGAATTATTTTCATTCCTATTGAATTAACAGTTATCACAATTACGCACTAGTTTTGAAAACGTCATTCATTTATTTTGCATTAACGCTGGTGTTTCTTTTAAACACTGCTGTCTTTACTTTTAAATACAATTGAACTGAAAGAGAAAGCAATAAATGAAAATATATAAATAAAAGTGAAGTAAATGATAAATTTATTAAAACAAAAAGAAACGATATATAAAGAAATGTAAATGAATAATAAATATCATCAACTATGTTGCAGCCTATTGCCACAACCTACTGCAGACTACTAAACAAAGAGTATATTTAATCTATATTTAATCTATATTCGACATTTGTGGCATTTTGGGCCACATGTCCTCAGTGAAAAAGAATGTGATGGCATTGGTAATTTCCTTATGTCTGCAGCAGCCGGACTGATTGTAAAAAATGTCCTTGATTAAAGTGGCAGGAGAAGCAGCCACAGCCATGTAACATTTTGCACTTAATTGTAGTTCGTTCCAAGTCTGACTCCACGGATCGAAAGTGCTTCCACACCAGAGTTTGTTTTACCTTCTTCTTGACCAATGACCCACTTTCTCAAAGCACATGTAGGGGTGATGCATTGTGACTTGCTGCTCTACTCATCCTGAAACTCCTATTTGAGCTCTGTGGGGAGGGGCCGAGTGCATGCAGTAGGATACGGTGCCCGAGTAACACTGGAGACTGATCGGGCAGCACAATGTAATTTTCTCTCGATTGTCTTGTTTTGATAATTTACACTTCACAGGAGCAAACTCAAGGTTCATTTGGTTCAGATTAAAATCAACTAGTTTATGCTCATATTTCACAATTTTAAGTTTTGAACTTTTTGTAAACAAACAAAAATTATGTGATACGCTGCAAAATGCATTGTGCTTTTCCAGGAGGTCTGACAAATACTTCAAGTGCATTTACTTGAACAAGCTCGCAGTGTTTTTATCTGAGTCATTGTCGGTACATTCTTTCATATCTTGGTCTGTTACCACAACCTGCACAATTGGTAGGACTGTGTATTATAACACCCATGTACGTTCTCCTGCTAAGCATGTGATATGAAAGAGGGACCGAATCAAAGAAATAACACGTTGCTTGTCCCATTTTCCCATCAGAAGCTGCTGCCTACAAAGAGCGACTTGTTTGATGCTGACTCAGAGAGTGACAGTGACAAGGACCGTCCAACTGAGGCACCTGTCAAAAAGAAGAAAAAGAACAAGATCCACGAAGAAGAGGTGGAGCCACCTCCAAAGGAGAAAAAGAAGAAGAAGAAGAAAGACAAACGGAAGGATGACTTCAGGCCTCTACCGGCACCAGAGACAGATGACGATGAAGATAGAGCTCCAACTCCACCATCTCCCCCCAAGGAGAAAAAGACTGAGTTAAAAAAGCGGCTACTTGACTCTGATGATGAAGATGATGAGTCTTTTCCCTCCAAAAAGCAGAAGAAGGAAAAGGGACAGGAAGGAGGAAAGCATAAAAAAGAAAAGGGAGAGGAGGGGAAGAAAAAGAAAGGGAAGAAGGACAGGAAAATTGAAACCTCTGAAGACGAGGCTGCTGCACCTCTTGAAGATTACCTGAGCGACGGACCCTCAGAGTCACAAATAGACGATACTTCATCAGTGGAAACAGCAGCAAGGTCGTCCGAAAAGGCACGATTAGACGAGAAGTCCAAACAGAAGAAGGGGAAGGCCGAAGTAAAGCTTCAAGGCATTAAGGATCTCATCCATGACAAAAAGAGCAAAAAGCCAGACGCTACTCTTAAAGATAGCAGCCTCCAAAAACTGAAGAGCCTCACCTCTAAAAGCAAAGAGGAGGCTGCCCCACTCTCAGACTCCAGTGATAGTTCCACTCTCCATAAGAAAGCAAAGAGCAAAGGGCAGGAGAGCACATCAGCACCACCCAAAGTTCCTTCGTCCACATCCTCATCATCCTCCTCATCCTCTGTCACAGCAGCTAGCAGCATTAAAGGTAAGGAGGATGAGCTGGGGAAAGAGGAGGTTTTGGGACAGAAGGATGCCACAGGCTCCACTAACCTGTTTGAGAAGTTCCTGTTAACCTGTGAGGCAAAGGACCGCGCCCCCCGCAGGCAGCCAGTGCATCAGCCCCCTCCAGACAAGAGCAGCAGCAAACCCACAAAGGTACAGTAAGATATTTTTCTCTCATTTTGTGTCATGTAGCATAAAATGTTGGGGTTGTAAAATCTCATACACATTAATTTAACTCGCCAAAAAGGTGGGGGGAAAAAAATAAATAAGAAGATGTAACATCAATTCTTATTCTGTGGATTTTTATCAACCGTAGCTTAAAGACATAATAATATGTATTACATGAATGCAAAGTTTGTCAGACCTCCAGAAGGTCTCACTGAGCCAGTAAATGGGAAAATTTATAGTTTGAAAAAAGAAAACAAAACTGGTTTCACAGTAATGGCCTACTTTTAATTTTAGACTGAAATGCACTTGTACTTATTGTGAAGCACATTCAGTAAGTGGTGAACTGGGGGTGGTAACTGAATTCATTTCAGTATACTGCTGTAAAGAATGGAGTAAAACTGAAAACTGAGTATAATGTGGGTGGGTGATAAGTAATCTGCTTCACATATAGAGAAAGTCACACCAGCAGGTCAATAAAAACAATAATTGGGTGATTCAACTGACCAAAAGCCCAGATTAACTCTTTGCAGAGAAAGTAACGTCTGTGTCAAGTACATTGGTTTTAATGGCTAAAAAGAAAGTCACAAGAGAAGACCGGAAGAACTCTTTAAAGGCAGTTGGCAGAGACACCTGGAAGCATCACCAATAACATCATCGTATGTTTCTGAAATATCATCAATGCTTTTGGTTGGCAAATGGAATGTGCAGATGTTACTACATTCATTTGCACACCTTACTGCCACCGTTCTACAGTGGTGCACAGCAGCAAAAGAAGGAGGGGTTGTGGGAGCTGCAGTGGTTAGCTGGAAACGCTAGGTGGCAGCAGAGTGCTTGAATCTCCAATAAACTCCAATGAATCTTCTGTCAGTAATTAAACTAAAACCATGGCGCAGTTTGAACTTCTGGGTTGGGGGTTGACAAGAGAAGAAAAAACCCCATTAAAGTCAGAGGTATTAGTTTGTTTAATTACTGGAGTTCACCTATCACACGTGCAAGCTTTTAAACTGTGGCTTGTTTGCACCACTGGTTCTACCATCTGAATTAGACAGCACAACACGATTTCTGCAGCTAGCTTTGTATGGACTTACTTAAAAATAGCCTATTTAACAATGAGGATACAGCGCTGCACTGTCTGAATGAGGGATCAAATGTGCTGGTCTGAGGTTCTTCAGGTGGCTGACGGCGACATTCAAAAGCTCAGACAAACTCCATGTGAAGCCACAAAGCTTTGAGAAGAC
Organism: Naso annulatus; assembly: GCA_029783625.1. Classification (NCBI taxonomy): domain Eukaryota; kingdom Metazoa; phylum Chordata; class Actinopteri; order Acanthuriformes; family Acanthuridae; genus Naso; species Naso annulatus. Next base: position 19,184,066 of record JAPZDX010000021.1, read on the forward strand.
TGGATTCTAGCTTTATTCAAAACACTTCTTGGCGAAATGCGACAGAGATGCAGCATATAATGGATTTACCTTCAACATTTGGCTGTGGTGAAATGAGCCCCTGATAAAGAAAGATGCCCAAATCACATGAAGAATCCTTTTGAAATCTCACACAGAGTGAGAGCTGTTTTTATTTTTTTATTTATTTATTTAGCTCTGTATCATGACCTTAATAGCACCAAACGAGATGTTTCAACGCATTTTGTTAAATGACTTTGATGAGGCTGTTCAGTGACTGATGACACAGACAATTAACTTTGCATTTTGTCCTTGCATTCGTAGCGAATGTGTAGCTGCCCGCAGCTTGTGCAATTTATATTATGCTCATTATAGCCTAAGGTAAAATGCTGTTTTTATGCACCAGTAGTCAT
>JAPZDX010000021.1:19199183-19211226 GCA_029783625.1 Naso annulatus
TTAGTGACAGGTGACGAAGGTACGAGCTGATTGTCTCACCGTGCTCTGACTCGCCTCTGCCAACAACAGAGTGTCTGAGAGCCACACCGTCAGTCGGCTCGAGCTCGAGCTGAGACGGACCAGTTTACTTCGCTGCAACTTTCCCTGCAACCATTTCGTCTCAGTTCAAACTAGACTTTAAAGAGAGAGAAACAACAAACGAAATCAAATGCGAGCCGGCGCAAATGTCCGCAGCAGAGTTGTCTCATGCTACAGCTAGCTCGTAGGCAGAAGTTATCAACAACAACTTTAATGGAAGTACGCATCTTGATTTAAAGTGCAGTTTTACTCTCTTCTAAATGTGTCTAACCACACATATTTGTACAGTTTTGGAGCTGTCTAGTTTTCTACTTCCACTCAAACAAGATGGAGGGTGAAGGGAGTTTAAACATGTTGTGTGCACAGAATTAGTCTGACCCACCGGATGTGCACTGTGGGTCTAAGACTGCCATTGCCTCAGTAGGTGCTAGGAGAGCAGCCCGGCACTCTCCACCCCTTCCGTTTCCTGTCTGTTACGGTTTCAAAGTCCCTACTGCTACGAGAAACAACAATAATAACCTCCAAGCTAGCAGCTTACACACTGTTCGTGGCAAGTTTTGATGACAGGGGATTTAGACATTTTAATGTCGGGGCTCTTTTCCGCATGTCTAAATCTTTTCACCAAAACGAGTTTCCCACTGACACTTTTTTGCAGAGGCAAAGTTGCAGTATCTTGGACTTTGCGCAGCCCACAACAATTGTGATTGGTTTAGACAAAAACAAGCCAGGCAAAGCTTTTTTTTTTTTTTTTTCCAGAAAGTGTACGTGTATAGCCAGACCTTTCCTCAGTGCTGACCGCTGCGGAGAGGTCTGGCTACGTGAGACTAACACAGAACTGACAAGTGACATTTAACATCTATGAATTGTCACGATTGCCTTAGATACTTCACTGACCTCAACAGCTCTCATCTAGACTTTTAATGGTAAAAAAGATCATGCTTTGAGGAAACTGCTCAAAGCATGATCTGTGATCACCATATTTAATATATACATTGACCTTTTAAAGAAAGACACTTTTTGGCGAGTTTAGCCTATCATCCACAATCCCTATGTAAGACAAGAATATAGATTTAGAGTCGGTCCCTAGATAGCCGCCTCGCACTGGCAGTTTTGAACACGCAATTGGAAGTAGTGAGGATACACCATTACTGCCCTCTATGGCTCTAAAACACAAAATAATTTTCAACACACTCCATCATCGTGCTGTGACCTTCACATAGACACATTGTCACTGTGGGAGCAAGGACCAAAGAACTACTTTTCTCTGCTCAGTGACACAGCGCCTGGGTTACAGCGCCTCGGCTAGTTGAGGTTACTACCAATGTGAATGTGGCAGTTGCCACATGGTCAAAGCATGTAGATGGAGTATTTTGGAGATTTTCGGATGTTTTAGGGGCTTTAGAGGCCAATAAAAGTGCGTCCCCTCTACTTCCACTGAACATGCAAAACTGCCCGCCCGAGGCGGCTATCTGGCAACCTACTGAACACACAGAGAAGGGAAAGGCATCTACGTTCTTGTCTTACATAGGGATTGAAAATAATAGGCTTAACCCCCCCCCCAAAAAAAAAAAAAATAAAAAATGCAGTTTTCCTTTAAATATGTTTTTGCTAGTATTTATAGTAGAAGTCAGAAGTTTTAAACAGACAGGACATTTGCTATCATGAAGTACGCAAAAATTCAAATTTATTTTTTTCATGTTTTTTTTTTTAGGGAAGTCAGCTTTTACTTTAGCTTTGCACACTGCAGACATTTTTTGTGAATGTTACTGACTGTGTGCTCAAGGACCTCTTGTGATTGTTGTGATTGACAGTTTTTATTAATTGCTTTGTTTATGCTGCAAGTTTAGCAGTATTTGTATGTAGCAGCATGTTATGCCTTATGACATCGAAAGGCCACAAAGCCTTACTGGTGTTATTTAAAAAAAAAGAAGAAAGGAGAGCCTTGTGTAATTATGGACACACATTTTCTAATTGGTGCAGAGACTAAAAATCTCTGCTCACAGTTTGGCAATCCATATCCACAGATTCACAATACGGATTACAAAACTGTGGACACAGATGGTTGAGCATTCTGTTACAGGTGGTCGCCTGTAGCGGTCTTCTAACTGTGTTACAGGAGTTCCAATGCACGCTGAGCGTGTGTTGGCTACTTTTTCAGATAGCATGGCGTGTCTCTGCATGCTGGGTTAGCGTGCCTTGTAAATCGCCAACAGTGTGAGTAGTAAAGCATCCAAACACACACCTTTCCTTCTAGCTTCACGGGGTGACCACACACACAGACATCAGATTCTCCGTTTCTCACAAAGAACCAAACCAAAAATCTCAAAACTGGACTCAACAAAGTAAAGTTCAGCTTCCCACTCATCTATTGTTCATCCCTTGTGTTTCTGCTCAAAGCTATTCTCTTCTTCTTCTTGATATTCCTCAGTGACGGTTTCTTTGCAACAATTTGCCCATGATGGCCTGATTCACACAGTCTAGTCCCAACAGTCAGTGTTGAGATGTGTCTGCATCATGTGGGCTCTGGTCTGAGGTAATGGGCCTCCCACACCAAGCATTATAACTATAAGGGTTAGGAGTAACTGAACAACAGCACAGAGCACACTTTAAAGACTCTATCAGACTCTATTAGTCCAAAATGACATTTTTATTGTGTAATTTGCAGCCTCAGATTCGCTTTAAGTGTTTAATTAGTTGTATATCACATTATTCAAGACTGAGTGATTAGATTAACGTTAGACCATCAAAAATGTTTCTTAAATTCCATCAATTGGCTTGAAATTTGGTTTCATTTAACACCAAATACACTTGCTGAACAAGCCAAGTCATGAGATGCTCACACCTGGACTGTTTTAAATCCAAACATGTGGATCCTCTGGACCCAAACGCATGTATTGTGTTGCACACTTGAATAAAGATTCAGCGTGAATTATAATTTCCTTTACTTCTGCTCCGCAAAATACATAAAGACTGTAATATACTTGTCAAAGTCCAGCCAAGTCTACTACTTACAGATGTGCTCACTTAAGAGCATGCTCCCTCTTGCGGCATAAATGGGAAACAATGCCTCTTCATATGTACTTTGATTTTTGATTGGTTGTCAGTGTCAGTTATCGTTCATCAAATAGCTCTGAAAGTGACCCCGACACTGTCCTCCACTGTTGCTGACAGTTCAGTTGTAGTGTGGACTCCAACATCCAGTTTACTACGTAACAACGCTCCTGATGATCTCAAAAGCATAACAGGGAGAAGGGAGGAAATTCCACTATTACCATATTTTGCCCACTAGAAGGGCACCAGAGAGTGCACTCCATCATGTTTTTGTTTTTTTTTTTAAATCTATCATAGAGGCTTCCAAGAGGGCATTTGCCATAATATTGTTTACTACAAAAGCTGAATAGTGCTATTAACTGTGTACCAACACTAACATGATGATTCAAAACAATTAAGAAGGGAAGAAGTTTCACCAATTAACTTTTGACGAGACACACTAGCTAACTGAAACCCAATCCAGGTTAAAACCCTCATGAAGCTGCTTGAGTTAACTCCAATATTGCACAATGCTGTCATCAAAGCAAACTGTAGCTATTTTTAAAAATCTAAATATACAACTTTTTTTTTTATGTAATACTTTTATTTTTGAGACACGTTATGTGCATAGTCCACCTACAGATGTTTTATAGAGTATTTGTAACATCTCAGCAACATATCAGTTGACTTTCAACAGTGTAACTGCTTCACCTAACCTTTTCACACCGCCGTGCTGCAACTATCCTGAAAACCGCCTCACTGTTGTAGATTTCCTCTGGGAAGCCAGGCATTTTTGAAAGTGGCTGCTGCCGCCATGGTGCAGGGCAGCGATGACGGGGAGGAACTTCACACATGTATCTGTATCTGCTGCCAGACGGCTGCCGCAAAAAGTTCAGCATGTTGAACTCCAGGCGGCAGAATAAAATCTGTGCCTGTTCACGTGGGTGGCAACTGCTTCATGGTCCTACTGCTGTGGTTGAAATCCTCTCTTCCCTCTGTTGCCCTTCCCTCATCAAAATGACAAGAAGAAGCGGTGAGTTGGCCGCGTGGCGGTGTGAAAAGCCCACAAGCCTGTAGGTGTTTTGGATGACATGTTCACTTTTATCACAAACACAGACCACATATGTAAAAAAGCCAATCAGAAACTGTTTTTTTTAGGAAGTTCAGGGCTTTTAACATTGACAGATCTCTTTCAAAAATGTGTAGTCATCATTTATTGAGTCCATCTTAACCTTTGCAATGATCTGCTGATTTGGCAATCTCAGTACAGCCAATAAAAACAGACTGGAAAGTATTGTAAAGCTTTGTCAAAAGACAACTGGACACATATATCAGTCCAGAGTTGCCTAGAGAGCAAAGGTCTTTATGGCAGACCCCCAGCATCCACTCTTTCTTTCTTTTTTTTTTTTTTTAAACAGAGTTCAGGAAGGAGATTTACTTTGGCTCGGAGGGCCAAATCAAATAGGTATCTGAGGTCATTTGTCCCCTCAGCTGTGAGGTTCTTAAACAAATGATAAGACCTCTCTGCATTTATTTATTACCTTAACATTTATTAATGCAGCCAGTATGTCTTATTTATTGTACCTGTGTTAATTACTGCTTGCAAACCAATTTCCCCACGGGGCCATTAAAGATTTCCCAGTACAATCCAAATCATTAGCCGTACCTCAAAATTAGTCTGTCATCATCATGATCTTTTTAGTTGTGCTAATTGTTAGTAGTTTTTGTTGGCCAAGACTTTAATTTTAGAGACTTTGCTGATTATACATACTCTTCTATTTCCAATCTGCGTTATGTCTCCCTCCAACTTTTATTATTTGGCTGCACAAATACTTATACAGTGTAGATTACTTCTTGTTCAATATCACTGTCTTAACCTTATACCCTACATTTTCTCTCAGTGTTTTACTTGGTTGCTCCACACCTGATTTCTTGTTGTTCTCTGTTTACCTTGGATACTGACCTTAACGTTAGATCTTACTGGGAATAGAAACAAAAGGGAGTTATGGTTGTTGTGGCAGGATGCAAGATATGAACATGGATTACAGTAAGTAGTGTTTTAAATGAATTTAGTTTTTGGTACTGCTGGTATTAATTAACCTGGTAGGTCTGAAAAAAAGTCTGGGTCCCATAGTGTTCTCCAAAGCATCAAACAAGGCTCACCAGCCCTCGTTCATTATCCATGTCAGTTCCCTGTACAAAGATGCTTTTGCTCCTTTTTACCACAGGAACGAACAACCATATGTGCTATAGTTTCACGTAAACACAGTGCCTTGTGTAATTACTTTTGCTGTAAAATTTAAGTTACCTCATCGAGCGCCCTTTGGTTCTGCAGCGGAAACAGGGTTAACGATTGCAGTGTCTCTGCTCCTCCCAGGATTTGCTCTGCTATTGTTAAACCTCGCTGTGCACCGTCTGTGTTAGACACACTGTGGGAACGTTCATTAGCAGGCCGGTGAAGAGCATCCTGTGTTTATGTGTGTGACTTGGTGAGCTCATACTCATGCTTCATGGTGCAAATGTCCAGTGTTAGTCTGCTTCCTTACCCCTACAACTTTGTCCTGTATGCGTTTTCTTTCTCCCTGCATCTTTTCGTTTTTATGTCTTGTTGATCTTCCAGCCATTCTCTCTCCTCAGAGTTAATGTCCAGCTTTTTTCCTCAAGCCTCTGCTCTTCATCACCTCTTTGATATTAGCTGCTTTATCATGGGAAATCAGTCTTGACTGTGAACTCATCAGACTGCTATAACTGAAACTGCAGTGAACACAGAGCAGAGCTACAACTTGGCAAGATTCACTGTCTGAGTGTGTTTGGTCAAGGCCAAGAAAGAAATGGGATTTTCGGAGCGTTTTAATTGAGCCACTACTATATCAGTCTAAATGCAGAGTCAATATTGATCTGTCTGTGTTAGAAAAGAGGAGCTGACAAAAGCCAGTGAGAGCCGTGCAGCGGGAGAAGCACAGCCAGCTGTTTTGACGTAGATACTGAGGAAACTGATAAACACGACAGAAATGATGGTGCTGCACCAAGACGCTACATTGCTTCTACTAAAAAAAAAAATTATATCTCTGTGCGAAAGAAATGAGTTATGCTTGATTTGTTCTTTTACAGGATATTTCCACCCCTTGTTGTATCCAGTGTCTAAAGATGATTCATTCTGCTCAAAGGAACTGTTGGATGCTAATTTTGAAACGTTAACAAAAAGAATTTTTCACATCTTTGCCCCGACTTTATTGTAGTTGAGGCATCAGTGCTGCAGGATTGAAACAAACACACTGCAGGAGTTAAGGGAGGTGATTCCTAGCTTGTATCCGGTCACCATCACCTCAGTGTATCACTTGAATCTAACCTTTGAGAGACCTTTGAATTAAAGCCTCTGGGATGTGTTCTCAGGTCATGATCCGGTTCCACCTTAAATGAAGCAGCCTGCAGCACTGAGTCCATGTTCCCAAAATATCCGGATGAAAGATAAACCGTCCCCTCTCCCATGCCTCCCCTCCCTCCCCTTGTCATTTTCTCTGTGTGCTCCCACACTCTTTTCCTTAATCCCCCCCTTCACCCCCCTTTTCTCACCCCCCTCCTCATTTTTTTCTGTGTGCTGTCTCCTCCCATCCCCTAATCTACCCCACTTATCATCTCCTTCATTTCTCCTCCTCTTCTGCGTTCCTCTCACTCCACCCATGGATGTTTCCCCTCCTCTTTCTCCTCCCCCTCTCCTCCCATCCTAACCTCTCCCCGTTCGTCCTCTCGCCTCCCTCTTCTTCTCTCCCCTCCTCCACCTTTCCCCTCCCCTCTGTCATTAGCTGCTATATAAGAGCATTGCATCCCTCTCTACCTCTCTCACACACACAGTGTGTTGTGGCTGGAAGGGGATAGTCCAGGGGAAACTAGGGATTACATTGTCTACCTGCCTGTGAAGGAAGTATTTTACTCTGGAAATTCCATTAAAAGGTACAGACTTTCCACTGACATAATGAGAGCACGAAATAGTAGGAAATATGCTGCAGCAAATATATTAATGTTGGCTGTGTAATTGTCTTTTTGTGAAGGTTTCCTCAGGGTATTATAAGTCAGTAATGCTGCAGCACAGTCTAATGGATAGTAATAAAATTTTATGTTGCATGTGTGTGTGTATATTCACCTTATTTTCAAGTGTGTAATCAGTTGTATAATGAAATTCTGTCCATTTTATGAAATTTTTACCATGAAAAAATCACAGGTAAATTTTTGTCTGTTTTTTGTCTCGTCCCTTTGGATTGTCTTCTTGATCCTTTTTGCTCTCTTGTTTAAACATCCATCATTAATTTTTACTCTCTCTTTGTTTGTTCTGCAGTATTCAGCAATAAATAAACGTAGAAATTTCTTTCATATCTCCCATCAGATCTCAGGACAACATCTAAAGGGGAGCTGTTGCGCTGTTTTTTGCCCATCGTCCAAACCCAGTGATATCATCGTCACCTGATCTTGTCAGACACACCAACATTAAACACATTTGACGTCATCGAGGAAACCATGAGCAGCACCTACAGCGCCACTCTCCTAGGCCCCGCCCCCTGGGGCTTCAGGCTGCAAGGTGGGAAGGACTTCAACATGCCCCTTACTATTTCTAGGGTAAGACAAGCACACACACACACGCGCACACACACAAACAGTCATGGTCATACAAATAGTGATTGATAAGATGAGTTGTGGGCCTACAGCTCTCATCACATGCATGTGCAGTTCACCTCTTTGAGTGGTGAACATAAAGCGTAAAGTAAATGAAAAATGGTCAAAATCTCCCTTGGTATAGTCACCTGGCATTCGTCTCAGGGATTCATCGAGGAGGTCAGCGATACTGTACGTGTCGGCATCACTTGGGAAAGGTGCCCCCTCTTAGGGCACAGAGGAGGAGTGTGATGCTGAAGAGAGATGACTGCATAAAAGCTAATGTTGTCCATTTTCATACAATTCTGACCCACCATTTTCAATTACTTAAAAACAAATACCACAAAAGTTAACATGAAACTTTTTACATAATCACTCATTTGAACTGCATGTACACGTAACAAGACCTGCATAAGTCATCTCCTTCTACCTCAAGCCATGACCTTATCAAACACACCTCGTACTTTGGATGACACAAACTATTTTGTCTATTGCACGTCTGCTCTGGGAGTAGGATCCCTCCTCTGTTGCTCTTACTCATATTTCTTCCATTTTTTTCCCCATAAAATGTTTCTTTGTGGAAGTTTTTCCTTAACCCAATCAAGTGGATCTAAGGATAGAGGTCGTTGCATGCTATAGAGATTGTAAAGCCCCTTGACGCAAATCATGATTTGTGATATTGGCTTATATGGTACAAAAAACTTGAGAATAGATCTACTCTGACACCATTTTTAAAACAATCTATTATGCAATGAAAGCATGTGTGTCGTTTATCTTCATGCATGCACATGCACTCATTTATCACAGTGCATTTAGTAGAGTAGCATCACAAGCCATGTGGCTGATAAATGATTAAAAGACTTTTAAAAAATTATTTCAAGACTTTCATTCTTTCCCTCATCCACCTCTCCATCTTTCCCCCACCACGCTGCATTTCCAGTGTCTCCTTGAATCAACCCCCACCGCCATCCTTGCGATAGCTCGGCTGAATCATATGCCATCTGTCACGTATTGACCACACAGGAAACCTTTCTCACTCTGTGCATTCCCTTCACTGTCTGTAGTGAAAGTGCTGCAATCAACTGTCTGGCACTCAAATCCTGGCTTCAGTCCCTCTGCTTGAATAAGGAACTTGATGGTCTCTTGGTTTCAGTGCTCCTCTGAACATTACCTCTTGTTTCCCTGCTCATCTGCTGCTCATTCACACATTAAAGTTCACACAAACACAAACACGGTGTTTTCCTCGTCGCTTTAACTCTAATATGATCCTGAAACATGATAAATCCTTTTCTAAGTTTGCTTGAGCTTCTGTTCCGTTCTGCTTGAACGGTCCTTCACTGGTACAAACATAAAATGCAGACACACACACACACACTCATCACTCACATTGGCTCTGCAAAGACTTATGGCAACATGAGACTGATGATGAATGGCTTGCCAGGTCCTTTGCCAATCCCCCTTGAGGCTTCTTTGGCTTGCCATGTTTGTGTTATTACTTTGGATGTGATACTTTTCCCACTAACTGAAGCCATGTGAATTTTTACCACAGTTGTGTGTTTGTTGTGTCTGTTTGTGTTTCTGTGTGTTTTTGCGTGTGTGTGTGTCATAAGGTGAAATTTGACTAACCAGGGGGAAAAAAAGTGACAGAAGACAGAAATAGAAGGAGAAAGTGAGAAAAAGACAGAGACATATGGATGCTGTCACATCTTAAAGGACAAGTTATGAGAAAAAAAATTCAAAAGTAATTATACCGACATGAAAAAAAAAAGATAAATGGAAATAAATGGTGACAATGGTCAGTGAAGGTTCTGTAATTGTCGGAGAAGTTGGCAGTATAACTCAAATATAATTGTCTCAGCAGCGCACTGTGACCTTTACTGCAGTATCACAATGACAGTTATATGGGCTGAGGTTTCAGACGTTGGCAGGAGCGCGAGTAAGTACTGGTGCTGTTATACTAGGTCTGCTTAAGACCACAAAGTGTACAGTAAGTGGATAATATGACTTTGTGTAAATCCAGATTAGGGTCAGGTCTAAAAATTTCAGCTCCAGTCAGAGAATCTTTTAAAATAAATTAGAAAAAGTGAAACAAAAATACAATATTTTTTTTTAGATTTCGCCGTCAGTGTACTGTTACTTTATTTATCATCAAAAGATATAAACAGGAATTTCAGCTAATAAAACTACAATAAAAGTGTGGAAATCCACAGTTTTGAGCATCGCTTTGAACGTAAAAGTCTCAAGATGTCACTTGAATGTTTCCTTTTTTAAAAAACTTCTTTTTATCTTCTAATGTCCATGTGAACATTGAAGAATATTGCAAATCAGATCAGCAGTGCACTTAACCTGAGTAACAGCTGGTCATTATTTAACTTTAAGAGAAATGTTGATTAGAGGAGGACAGGCTAAAGGGGAGAGCAGGAGCACGTGACTTGATGTAAGGTGATCTTAATATGCAGTGCGTGGGCATGAATGTACACACTGCTTACAGACACTAAAGGGTGACATGAGGGCTGATGACAGCCAGGCTAACTGACGCAAACATATGATGTCAGTCAACAGGTCATCTATCAAGATCTGCCCCCCTCATTCTTATCATACCTTCACAACTTCCTATTTGTTTTTCTCCCTCACCCCTGTTTCCATGACATCTGTGTGTCTCTGGTTCATTTGTCTGTGGCTCTCAGATCTTATGTAAGACTTGACTCACTCCTCAGAAACAATGTAGTTCAGTCTAGATACAAGAATCAAACCCTAATCTTATCCCACCTATTAAATCCAGTTTATGGTGACAAAGGGCGGCGCTTGTGACCGCTAATCACAGACATACACACATGCTCACACACAGCAGAAACACCCACACACACACACACACACACACACGGATTGCCCTATGCCAGTCTAACCGTGGAGTTGGTTCTAAGGATGAACCACAGAATAGGGGTTATTAGAGAACGCAGCACTCCTGCCAAACCACATTCACCCTAACAGCAGCTGTTGCTGAACTCTGTACGTATATGAATACACTGTGTGTTTCATTTGTGGCACTAATCCTTGCAGTGGTATTATCACATTGAACCAGTATTATATTATAGAATCAAGGAGTTTTTACCACCATTATGCGTCCTGAGCCAACTGCCCAGTGACGGCTGTTTTTGCAAATTGTTCTCACCACTTCTTTTTCTTTTTTTATATGGTGCAGTTTTATAACAGGCCAAGATGGAAGGTGCTGCTTCTCAAAGTGCCAGTGAAACTTTTAACCACAGCATTCCAGTTTGACAGAATCCATAAAAGGAGATATCTGGAAGAGAAAGGAAAAGATTTTCACAAGAGGTTGCTAAGTTCTCCTCAAGTTTATTTATTCATTAACTGCTACATTAGTTAAACAGAGTTTTCAGTGACTTTATACACTGTAGTCTACAGCTGCAGAGCAGCAGTCTTTAGATCTGTGGTAATATGCTTGCTGATGCTCTATTTCAGACTGGGTTTCAGTCGGAACTCAGTAAATGGCTTTTCATAGACTTAAAGAAAATAAAAGCTGTAAAAGTTTGGTTATACAATTGTCTTCATAGTCCAAGACTAATACCTCACCATTAAGTGAATTCTTTAATGAATATGCTGCTCAAAAGATTTAGTAGAAAATAGCCCACAGAAGTGCCCCTGTTACCGTTAATCCTCATTAAAACCATTTATTGTGGGATCCATCAACTTGCTTTAAGAATCAAAGGATTCTCAAGAACAAGGTCCCTCATGAGTACAGAGAGAAAAGACCCGCCTGCTATTTCCAGTTGAACATAAAACCCAGTGAATCAATATTTAAACCTTCCTGAGGGCCTTCCATTTACAGGATCCACTGCTAAAATAATTTAAGAGGAGACTGCCCGGGGGAGTGTGTGCATTAAGCTTCCCAGAATAGACGCATCACGTCACAGGTCAGCTCCCATGACCGCACCCGCTTATGACCAACTGCTCTCAGATCTGTACCCCTGTTTTAAGAGCTCCTGGGTGTCTCGGCTAAATACTTACCAGAATGCATCATGGGTATTACAAATAGCATGGGTCACTTGACACTAAAAATATGGTTGGCAATCCATTTATCTTTCTTTTTCAGTGGAGTTTGTATCGAATATATATGTATATATATTTGGATTGTCAAGTGAAATGTCAAAAGTGTCAATATTTGCATCAACATTTAAAGCTTAAGTAGGCAACGTCTGGAATTCAAGCTAGCTGTAGCATGAGACTCCTAAGGAAGCAACTCTGCTGCCCCCTCCCCTCCCTGTTTTTG
>JAPZDX010000021.1:19211326-19222400 GCA_029783625.1 Naso annulatus
CAGACTTGTGGAGAAGAAACCACCACCTGTTAATCACACAGTCATTAAGTTCTTTAGAAAATCTTTCTTCCAAAAATCCAGATCATTCTACTGACTGTCAGAAAAAGATGAAAAATTCTTTGCTGACTCCTTAAAATGTCTTGTTCAGTTTACCGTCACACAAGAGAAGCTGGAAGCTGAAAATTCAGACTTTTTGTTTGAAAAAAACTTTTACATTTAACCAACATTCTTGACAAACAGTTGCAAATTAGTTTTCTGACAGTCAACAAACGGTTAGTTGACATTTTATGGCTTCGACTGAGAACCACAAGCCTTTTTGTTCCTTTAATGTATTAACATTACAAAAAAATCTCCATTTTAAATGACCAAAACAAATGTTACAAATTTTTGTATTACATCTAAAATTTTCTGTTTATGGTAGGATGAAAAGAAAGAAGCCATTAATATTCAGTTATTTGAGTTTAACGAGCTCATCCATAAAATCCTGTAAATGATAGTGCATCCAACACTGACTACATAATAGAGTATATATTTATATATACTTGATAAAACTACCAATTTTGTCACTAAAGCTGAAACCATTTAATTGTCAGAAGTGTCTTAATCTATTTTTTGTTTACTGACAGTTTGACCACTTAAACACACAGAATGTTTGGACAATAACTAAGAAGACTGTCAGGAAAAAAGAAAAACAAATAATTACAGTAAGGAGATATAGATATTTTATAGTTCCCTGTGTATTAAATCTAATTTTAAAGTCGTTTTGAACACACGAGGAACTCTGAATGAGCCTTTCTTTGGACTGATGCAGAAATGTAAACTCTGGTGTCACGCTCGGTCCCTGGTACAGAAACTTTACCTCCGGTTTGGTGTTGGAAGAAGCTTCAGGCTCTGCTCCTCATCTCAGCTCCTCCAAACTCGAGGAAAAGTTACACGAAGTCGCTGCAGGTCTGAGCTGCTCTGTCTGAGCCGCTGCAGGTGTTTTCATTGTCCAGATGTGACAAACTTGATGCAGGTAGATTCGCCTGTTTCACATCAGGATCCGGAGAAAAGGCGCTTTATGTCCTCATTCATCACAAACTCCGACTCCGCTCCGTCTGCGAGGGTCGGAGGAGGTGGAGGCTGGAGTCAGTGACTTTAAACTCCTCCCAGCGCTTCTTCGCGGGTTTCTACTTCACAACAGATGTGACAAACAGATGTTTGTGTCGCTTTAAATCGTCCATTCTTGTCTTTCACTTTTCTTTAACTTATAGGAGCTTTCAGATGTGCGACAGAGTCTCTGAACTTTTGCAAACCTCACAAACAGTTTGAAGCACATGTCCGATCAGCTGCAGGTGACTCGCTGGTGTTCACGGTGTTACTCGATCACGGATCGTTTTGTTCTCCGTCTCGTTCCTGGAAACAGATTTCACAGCCGACAAACAGCGGCAGATAAATTACACATCACGCAACAGTGACCGCAGACTGGTGCGTAAGTCTGAGATATTGAGTTTCATGTTCCTTTTCTTTTCTCAAAACAACTCAAAATGCTTTCCAGGAAAGTGGATGTGATGCCTTCAAGTGCCCTCTGAGAGCTGCAGGAGTGTGTGATAAAGGTCTCTGCAGGTGGTTTTATTTTTATGTTTTTGCAGGACATTAATGTTAAATGTTACACTGGATATTATGATGTCTTCCTCTTATTATAAATAGTTTGTTTTTCTCATGTATTGACATTTGCATAACAATGCAGTGATGAAAATGAACCATGCCCTCTATAGCTCACCTATTTAAAATTCAATTGTGTAACGTTTCCAAATTTAAAACTTTTTGTGAGTTGCGTACTTAGGCTGAATTATTCCAAATGTTTCCAACGATGTTTAAATTCAGAAATCTGTCATTTGCTGTTTTACAACGAAATACGCAAATCCCATGATTCCACGCTGCTTCAGACTGTTGTTCCAGTGTTTCGATAGAGAGACCTCTAGTGGCAGGAAGCAGATACTGTGCGTTTAAGTTGTACAATTTCCATCTTTTTACATTTTAGGGAGGCTATCGTTCCTCTTTAAAACCTACATTTATCTTACAGCATACAGTTTAAGATTTTAGGCCTAAAAGAAAAACATTTTAATTTTAACTTAATACATTTTGAGGCTAATTTTTTTCCCATTACAAAGATAACAAAGAAAAGTCCATTTACATGCAGAACTTCTTCTTTTTATAGTCATATTAATCATTTCGTACACCCTCAGAATTCTGTGTTAATATATAATTATATATTAATGTCATTGCCAAATAAACTGTAGCCTACCTGCAGAGGTCTTTTTTACATTGGTATTTACATTTATTTGATGGTTTAATGCTCTCTTTTATCATGTAACCCTTTTGTCATTTACTTTGTTACTTTGGCACTTTTGTATGATTAATGTTTGTTTTTGTTGTTTTGTGTAGCCTACATGACACCACTTAAAGAAAAAGATACACAGAGGCCTAAATGAAACGGACAATACCAAAAAAAGCAAAAAACAAAAAAAAAACCTTGTTAATTTCTTGGAACACAGAATATTTAACTGTGTTATTCTTTTAATTGTGTGATAGATAATCATGGAAAAGTTGTTTAGATCTTAAACACAAAGGAACTTCAGTCCAGAATTCAGTTTTCCAAACAACACCTGAAGTGAACTTCACATGGCTACTCACGTGTGTCTTGGTGCAGAGGTTCACACAGCTGCCTTCAATTAACATGTGTGTGTGTGGGGGGGGAACTCTGTGCTGCAAGTTTAACTGCCAGAGCTCGTCTGACTGTGGACTGAAAGAGGGACAGAGAGAGGGCGAGAGAGAAAGAGATGAATCAAAGATGTGGAACATCTTAAAGCTGCAGTATACAACATCTGGAAATCAAGCCAACTGTAGCATGAGACTCCTAAGGAAGCAACTCTGCTGCCCCCTCCCCTCCCTGTTTTTGCTCCAGCTTGCGTTTTATTTTGCTTGTTGTCTCTCTTTTAAGGCCAGTTTACACCAAAGATTCACAACGAGATGAAACTGTAGCGGAGAAAGTTTCAACGGCGTAAACTTGTCCATCTCAGCTCGACTCAAGCCAGCTGATGGTGTCGCCTGCAACTCAGCTTGTCAAGTTCCCAGAAAAGCTGAGTAAGATGCAGTGCAGCGTAGAGCAGCCAACACACACTCTCTGAAATGGCCTGTGATCACAAAATGCTGAAAGGTTATTATGGAATTTTTGCCCAATTGCACAAAAGGAAAACCGCCTTACTCAGCTTTAAATATGAATTTCTTTTGCATTTTGTTCCACGCTTAGTCCATAACAATGCATCTGAATGTCTTTGCTGGATAAATCTTTTCTCTAAAGCTCTAAGTAGAAATGTCTGAAAAGATAGAAACAGGTTTTGAGGAGCTGATCACATAATAAAGTTAGCTGTTGGATTACAGCAAAGTGTCAGGACTGCTAATCCATATCAAAACCTTTTCATGAAACAATGCGTTTCCTGGAACTGCGTTAGCTATGGCTGCCTTCTGCCTCGAATGTTCAGCAGACAATGACAACAACTGACCGCAGCGATGGGTCTATTTAAAAGATTGTATATATAGTCTCTGTCTTTTCTGTCTCTCCCAGACTATATTTCTCAGTCTTACACTCACATTGCACCATGGATGTTGCAAACTGTGTGTCTCAACCTCTCACTCCAGACTTCCAGAGCCAGTTGACAGTCTAATACTTGCATCAATCTCAATTGAACAGGTCCCCTGCTTCCTTCTGAGTATCTATCTATCTTACTGAAATGGTCCCAGAGCCAGAATCAACAACTTATCATTTCCTCTCACACAAATCAGTCTGTCAGTGCCGATGTGCGCATGCTTGTCGAGGCAGACTTGTTGTATTTGGACAATGTCACAGACTGGACTTTTTTTTTTTTTTTTGCGTTCACAGCACTTGACAATTTATCTTAAAGATTTGTGAGATTTGACATTGCACGTAAAGATTTTCTGTCCAGTTCTTGAGGCTTTTTGTGATGTCACTACTCTTAAATTTATGGGCTCTTGTCAGGCTCATTTGCACCATTTTGCCAGTGATAAATGGAGAACAAATATGGGAATATATTGCATGTTGACATTTATGTGTTCTTACTGAGGATCTCCTCAAGGAATTTCTGTCTTCACCGGTAATGGACTGACTAATCCTCTGTAAAAAAAACCTCAGTGCCACACATGCTAACACAGGAACAAAGCTGAAATAAAAATCACCCTTTAAATATTTTGAACAGTCATAAACTGGCACAGTTACATTTGTTACATTAGTGACCAGTTGTCATTTACTTTAGTTAAGACCTTGAAATAATTTACCCTTAGTTGAAAAGCTACTTCAGTGATTCATGTTGACGATCAAACCTTATGATGGATTTCATCAACTGAAGGACATAAAATACACTGAATAATCCTTAAAAAGATGAGTCGAATGACATACCTGTACAATTTATCTGCTCTCTTAATTTGAAAAGCAAACATTTCTGAGGACTTTAGTGTAACTGGAATGAACTGGATAATTTGAGGCCAGAAAACTTTTATAACCCTGGCAGACAAATGCAGCCAGGTCGTAACATGCACGGCAGTAAATTCACAATGAGGAGATTTGAATACCCTATTGTTTGATGCAGCTATAATCTATTTTCCACACTGGCTGCTAATTTTGTCTGCGTCTCCTCTGCCTTCCTCCCCTGCTACTGGCCTCATGGCTGGTATTATGTTTATTAATAATAATATTGAGTGACTGCAAAGACTGACAGAAATAAAACTTGTGGCTGTGGGTAAGGAGTTCAGTAGAAGAAAAAGACATTTGTTGGCGTAACAGCAGCAGCTATCCTTTTTCCTCTTTGGCTTTTCAGTATTTGCTCTTGATGTATTTGTTGGATGTTGTGCAGTGGACTCCTCATCCTGAAGCCTCACACCTACTGGCACAGTTAAAGACTGATGGTAATATTTACGCCATGGTGCATTTCAATGAGCTTTACCTGCATTTACAAATTTGTTTTGGAGGTTTAAGCCTGAGAATTTAAATACTTTTTTAAGGAGACATTTGGGGTTCAAAAGGAATACAAAGGCTAAATAGAAACTATGGCTAGTTGTAAAACTGGTTATCTCATCATGTATCAATCATAGATAATCCTGCATGTGCTGCTGTCTTTGCAATAGAACTGCAACGATTAATCGAATCGTCAACTGATTGATTGAAAATTAGTCGGCAACTATTTTGACAATCCCTTAATCGTTTTAGTCATTTTTCAAATTAAAATAAAAGAATAGCTGGTTTAGTGTCTTAAATGTGAGGATTTGCTGGTTTTTTTTTGCCATGTGTGAAATAATTGATAATTTATGTTTTGAGTTGCTGTTTGGACAAAAGAAGCAATTTGACGATGTCACATTTTGCTAACGGAAATAGAGATGAGTGTTTTTAGCACTTTTTTGACATTTCATGGACTAAACGATAAATCGATTAATCCTAAAAAATAACCAACCGATTAATCGATTAAAAAAAAAAAAAAAAATCATTAGTTGCAGACCTGGTTTGCAATGAGGTTTTATGACCCATCAAGCTCCCTGAGTTTTTGCTGATATGTCTATCATGTTTCTCTGTGTTTCCTGTTTTATTTTGGTTAAATCGTCCTGCCTTGTTTAGGATCGCACATCCTGTCAAGTACCCCTCCTGTGAGATGCTTGCCCCGCCCTAGTGTGTTTCACCTGTGTCTCACTGTCTCCTGTCTGAATGCGAATCTTCCAACGCTCCCAATTTACAATGAAGTCTCCCTATTTTTCACCCTTTTTTCTGCTGTGCTCCAAATCAATAATGCCTATCACTTATTTCCCAATTTTATAGTGATGCATGTGGTTGTTTTACAGTTTCTGTGTTATTTCTGGACTGTAGGATATGTGTCGTAGCACCTAGCAACCCAAACCAGATTCAGACAACCCTGCCTCACATGTCTTTTGTCACTCGTCACTGCACTCGTCCAAGCTCTCAGCTGAAGCAATCCGCCAGACAGTCAGTGGACTCTGCTTGCTTTGCCACTGAAAATGGATAAAAAAGAAATATGCTTCCAAAGTTGAGTCAACTTGGTGCGAGACCTTCCCATTTTTAACCAATAGCCACAGCAGCGAGCATGATGCGTTTTGCAAGCTATGTCGAGCCGACTTTAGCAACTTTATTTCTGTAGAGCATTTGGCATTTGCCTTCTGTCACACAGACTGTAGTCCTGCAGCATTTTATACTTCCTGTTCTTTTTGTTTTCCTGGCGATGATGGTTCCTCAGCACACTCACCGACACTCACGATGATGCACTTTTTCTTTGGTACATTTTTCAAGTTTATTTTATGTTATTTCTTTTACTGTGAGCTATGGCTTTAAGAATAACTAAGTCATTTACTTTACATCCTCGTATTTATTCTAATAAATTTTGGTGTAGGATTACCTGGGGTTGATGAAGTTGACGGTAGGCCATTCTAACCGATACTCCAGAAAATCTCCCTCTTTATTCCAGCCTAAGCTTGGCAGGTATGCTGAATGTATGTAAGTCCTTGTCTTCCTCTACTTTGCCAGTTTGTCTGTTTTAGTTCTTCAGTCCTGTTTTTGCTTCCCGATCTTTCCTTTGTCTCTCTGGTCCCTGTTTGTTTTTGTATTTTCTCCTTAGTTTTCTAAATCTTCTCTTTGTGCCTCTTTGGTTTTTGTGTCAGCGTGCTTTTTTTAAAGCTCACTTTTTTATTTCAATTCACCTGCGACTTTGTGCTTTGCTTTCGTGGCCTTTTTTCTAATCTTGACACGTTCTCTCTAAATATGTTATTTTAATGTATTGTTCAACTACTGCTGTGACCAGAAACCCCTTGATACCAAACCTAAACATTCATGCTGTTTTTATTTTAAGACTCTCCGAAAGAATTTCACACCCTCTGAGCTACAAAGCCTACTTGATGAAAAGCATACTGAGTCAAACTAACCCTACTTCTTCAGAATACAGGAAAATAATTATAACTCTCACTCATTTCCGTGTTTTTTGGGAAGGCTTCTCTTTTTAGATGTTGACTACAGCATCCAAATAACAACATATCATAAACAAATTAAACGTAAAATAACCTGCAACACAAAACCACCATTTTGGATTAATTGCAGCCTCTGTGAGTTTGTGCCACTGATGACGCACAGCTCACTTTCTGTGTGTTCATACAGAATGGAAACAATCTCGTCTTGTGTTCATGTGGCTGTGTTCCTAAACGTGTGTTCACCAGCCTGCCAAAGCGAAGTCCCCCTGCACCACGACAATCACATCATTGAGTCTGGCTGTGAATGCCGGCTCATTGGCGTCTAGTTTAGCAAAGTGCCATTAGTTTTTACAAGACAAAATAATGTGAATTTGTTGATGCTGGTACTGTGGGTATGAAATGTAAAGGAGAAATACACCCTTCAGTGGTGTCATTTGAACACCATGAAACTCTTAATTACGACATGTTATGCTTTCTAGTCAGGGTGTACTTTGTTTTTGCGTATACCTTCTCTTGACCTTGATTCTCAAAACATTTTACTTTCTTTTGTTTATTTTACCTGACTTTGTGAGACTAAATGTATACATTACTGCAAATTGTGTCACGTGGGTCCACTGTACTACAGGTGGCAGTAAAAAGCCTAGGAAAACAGCAACATCTACAAAAATAGGGAGGTCTGCTCACAAGTAAACATGGATGTAAGCAATTTATATCAATTTTTTGCCAAAAATCTGTTGTGCAAATGTTTTTTTTGTTTAAGTAGAGGAATACACTCAACACATTTGTTAGATCTCAAGCAAACACAGTGTTGTTTTGGTGTTCAACACTGAATGTAAACAGAAACTTTGGTAACAAGAATTGTGTCTTACTCGTCCATAAGATTAAGAACGCTGATTCAGCAGTGGAAATTTTCCCAATCACTATTAGTAAAAAAAAATAAAATTGAAAAAATGTTTAAAAATAAAGCTTTTAAGAGCCCATTTGACAGCAAAATACTATCAAAGGAAAGCAGCTGATTGTTAATAATGCATATCATCCTGTATTGGCGCTAGACTGTATTTGCACGGGGGTTCTGTTTGTCAGTGTGGCAGATCTATCGGTGAGATTTTCAATCTTGTGTGCAAAGCTTTATGTTTAATGTGTGCAATGTGCGTTTGTGGGTTTGGCAACTGTAGCTGCAGGGAGCGATCTATGGGAACTCAATCCGATATGGCCTTTTCTTATTAGCGTCTGTAGCATTAACATACAAGACTGGCAGTGATTATTAGACACTGGCGCACGCACAGCTTCGGTGGAAACAAACAGTTATTTTCAGATGGTTTCATTAGGTCGAAAGTATGTGTCTGTTAGGATGCCAGCATAGGGGTACGCATGCACATGTGCAAACACACGTCATGCATATACTGTTGCAGGACTGTTCAGTCACTTTAAGAGATTAACTATCGAGCTGAGGCCCTTTTAAGATATTATATTTATTCTAACTCCCAGTTGGAGTGCTGCCTTTTCTGTGAGAGCCTCTATTGTATTCTTCCCTCCATTTTCTACTTTATATTGTGTTATCAAGTATGGCATACTCATACTGTAAGCCCTATTCAGGCTTTTGTGTTGATATATGACTAGTCTGTAGGAAGATGTACTCTATTCTTCTATACATAAGCAATGTGATGGGCTTTGGGGTTTTTTTCATCTGATCATAATTTTTTTGGAACTTCACTTTTAAACCCCCTGCACTCAGTCTGCTGGCATCAGACTGCAGCCATAGCATGGAAGTGTAATGCACTCTCGGTAACAGCTGGATTTTACTGGATGAACACTCGGCCCTGTTCCAGGTGTTGCTACGATACTACTGACATTACTGAATGATTTACTCAAGTCACGAGCACAAGTTGTAAATGAAACATTGCCGAACATTGCTTACTATGTGTTACTGATGGATTATAGAAGTAAGTTGGGCTGATGTCTGCCCCTGCTTCTGTCTCCTGCACTTCCTTAATCTTCCTTTTTCTCTCTGCTAATTTTTTTGCTCTCTGTCTCCGTCTCTGTGCCTCCTTCATAAATCTCACTCGCCCGTATGTTTCTTCCATTCTTCCAGCCTCCCATTCACCCTTCAGACTCTGCCTGTGCTTCTCTGTCTAGCTTTTTGTAGTTCTTTGGCTGCTCGCTTTGTTGCTTAGACGTCAGAACACTGGATTTGTCATTCTGCAAGTATTTGATTTTAAAAGCCATTCTGTGATGGTAAGCAACAAGCTGGCCAATAAACAGGGATGTTTTTGATTAATGCAAATTATATTGATAGAAAAATATTTTTCAAGTGATTTTCCTTGTGTATTGAAATGCTCTAAAAAGGACTATCTTTTTCTGATAAACCTACTTGATGTTTCCTCCTTAAGCAGGAACATGTAAGTGTAATAAATACATCTGAAGTTTGGTGTATGGAAGCAGCTTTTGTGGATGTTTGACATACAGAAACAATCCTGGTATTTGTGTCTCCTGCTCTCAGCATTTCATTCATATTGTGTGAACCATCTGCCTGTCATCTCTGTCACTCCTCGTGCTGAAAGCTTGCATTGTTCAAAGCACTCAGACTGGTCAGTGTATGTTCAACCAGACCAAGTTTCAGTATTCCAGCAGCCTTTATTGTTACGCATGTGTTGGAGCCACTTTATTTTTTTTCAAAGCACTTAAGTCAGGCTGTGTATGTGTTGAAAAGCGATTTTGCTTGAAGCATAAAGGCAAGTTCATCTGACACACTGCATATGTGCAGTCTCATTCTTTTGAAAAAAGTGTCGACAAGTTTTGATTATTTCACTTTTGTATGAATATATAATATACATGAATATATGATACACAGGTAGTGTATGCTGAAACAACAGGACATTGCGTATTTTGTTTAAAAAAAAGTGTTTAACAGGTTTAATAATATGTGACATTTAGTTAAAGCTCCATAAAACATTGATTTTTCTTTCACAACTAAAAAAACACAGATTAAAATTCATTTCCTGTTTGAGACCAAAAGTAAACAGTCTTTTCTTGATGATTTATCACTATGGAGCTGAACTATCATCCAATTTTCAAGATGTTTAGCATTTATTCTGCTGAGGCCAAAGTTCACAATGTAAGAGACTGTAACAATAATTTGTCTTCCTTCCCAATGATTCAGATCACATCAAACACATCGTTCTCCAACCCACTACATGGTCATTATTGTGACCATGATGATTAAGATCCCCTAACCTTTACAAAGTAGTCATTTAAACCCAAACCAAAATGTTCTTCCAACTTAAAATAAGTACTTACTTTGATCCAAACCATGATCTTTCCCCAAGCCTAACCATACCTTAATCATGGTGGTTTCACATCATTAAGCTTGGTTTTGGAAGTCTAAGACAAACCATGTCGTCCAGCTGATAGGTGTGAGATCAGAGGACGCCTCCATGTGTCATCATAAAGATGAGTTACTGAAGTTATTCACAATGCTGTCTTTGAATTTAGAGGGCGTCGGATAAATATAACTGCAATGTTCTCTCTTCTCTTCACTGTTTCTGTCTCTAATAATGCTTGAGGAATACAGCTGCTAGATGCTTCACCATGATCACCAGCTAAATTTAGTTTAACTTGTCTGTCCACCTCTGAGCAGGGAGCTGGTTCATCAGAGCTGGTTTACAAGCAGCTGCCTGCTGCTGCTGCTCAAAACACAGTTGATGAGAGTTGAACGATATTAAGTTTTCTGTGACTTATTATAATATATACCACTGTTTACATAGTGCTAAGATATTTTATTTATTGCTAATGTAGAAGGTAAGTTTAAAAATCCCCAGACTTCTCTCATCTGTTCTGGTTGTGCCCTTGTTGGGATGTTTGTATTTGTGGTTAATCAAAGGAAATATTCCTGGTGTGTTATTATAATTTGTGGTTGAGCGGTAATGGACGTCCCTGCACATTTGGAGCTGAGCTCAGCCGCTGTCAGAGAGCGTGATGGAGAAACAGCATACACACACACACACACACACACACATGCGCTTTACATTTTACTGTGTGTGTGTGTGTGTTTTGT
>JAPZDX010000021.1:19231438-19250060 GCA_029783625.1 Naso annulatus
TATTGAACTTAATCCCAGCCATCAGCTTTTTGTTTTTTCTTATTAACAAAAGATAGAAATATTATTGATTTAAATATCTGCAAAGTTGCAAAATGTTGATAATGAGTAAGAAAAATGTTCATATCTTCCACAATATCTGCTCATAGCAACTGAAGCATTATTCATTTTTATTATGTTTAAGCACTCACTTTGTTCACATTCAATAAAAGCATTGCTCCTTAACCCTAACCAAAGTTTCTGCCACATGAACACAGACAGGAGGCAGGAACGCCTTGCCAACATTCACACCAGCCGTCTGTGCTGACTGGCAGCACATGGTTTTGTAGCACTTTTCCTCAAAAGCAGAACATAAGCCAGACACAATTACATTTCCCCTCAAACAACTGGAACACAACACATAAGTAGTATACTAATATAATTAAATTATTGCAGAGACTGCAAAATGAATAAATTAAAAATACTTTGTCAGTTAAGGGTCAACAGAGAGTAAATACATAGAGGTCATGGGTAAGAAACTAATGGAAACTAATGACAGAGGGGGGTTAAGTGAAAAAAAAATGATAAAAGATAGAGAGAGGTTTTCAAGGAAGAGAGGAGTAGAGAGAGAAGGCAGGAAGTGGAAGAAAGACAACCAAGGGAGAATGACAAACTGACACTGGCAATGAAAATCAAGCTGAAATGGAATTTCAGAGATAAAAGTGAAAGCTGAGGGAGCTGCTCGAGACTGAACATTAGACTTTTCCAAGGAACCACAAATGCAGAAGTTTTGTGTTTCCTTGATGCTGTTGGCTTTGTCCTGAAGCATTCCCACTAGAATAGCACAATCACAACGTTTCAACACTTAAATTAGCCTTTTAAACAATGTAATTATTCTCTTTAGAGGTACTCCAAAGTATTAAAGTGTTCATTTCAACCAATCATCTCATTCCTCAACAGAACCACCTTTGTATTTTAACTGCCAGTGTCTGGATAAATGCTTTATTCCCCACAGTCAAGGCTTTTCGAAGCCCATTTGACTATTTAATGGGCCTGTGTGCATGTGTGTGGTTGAGTGTTTTGCACTTGTGATGGCACAGATTCTAGGTATTCTTGTATTCAAGGGAGTTAAAAGGCACAAATTGATGCATCGATGCACTCGCCCGCATATACGTAGACACCTCATTGAACACCAATGAATGCATGATGATTTGTATAAACAAGCTATCACGCGATGAAGAAAAGGTTTTCAAGCAGCTCTTGTGTTGTGCTGAGATAATTGGTTCCACTTCTCTCTTTAACAGAGTGGAGATCTCACTCTGTTGAAAGGATCCCAAACAGGATAATTACAGCGTTTGACAAGTTTATTCTTCTTGACTGAGACTCAGTGGAAGTGGTGTCTCTTTTAGAGCAGTGGTGTCAGTTGTTTTCGTGTTTAAAGCCACAAAGAAAGGCCATAAGAAGTCACGGATAAACACAATCAGATTTGAGATCTTTCTGGGCTGATGCTGAATTGAAACGCTCTGATGTTGTTTTGCTGCGGTCGCAATGATTTACGGACCCTGTTCAAAATGCACACACACATCAGTCAACAAGAAAGTTTAGCTCACGTCAAAATTCTGTATCCTGCATACATATTAATTTGCATTGCCCATCTGAAGTGAAACAGAAAAACTGAAGATTTTTCACAAGAGGTTTGCATCACCTAAATGTTCCTTAACAACACAGACCCATAGACACATGGCAAAGCACACATGCACGGATCTCTAAGCAGCTGCTTGAGTTATTTTGAGTCTGGAAGTTGGCTCTGGGCACCATGGGAAGTTTATGTACGGTTGAGGTATACTTTTTCATTTTGTTTACATTGTAATCTCTAAATATAGTCAACGAGATCCCTCGGTTTGTACATGTAAATACTGATGCTTGTTCACAGCCACATGCCCAACAGACACAGGCACACACATACGCGCATGCTGACGATGTGTGTTTACCTTTGCCAGCTGCTGCAGAGTTCACCACTGATGTATCGACATGAACACTCGCCCCTTGAAGAGAAGGCCTCTCTAACCATGTCAAAAAAATTGAGAAAGTATCTGTTACATTGTCAATTGCTGTTCAAAGTTATGTGTTCATTTTAATCATTGCTTGTTTTTAGCTTGCATTCTGAAATAAAACCCAGAATGGACGGCATGCTTACTTGGAACTGACCCGCGTGTAACAAGAGCATCATGTTTGAACGAGCTCGGCTTTGAAGGAGAGATAATTGGATTCCTTATTTACAAAAGTCTGGCAAGTCATTTCTCTACAAAAACACCTCAGTTACTGCAGCTACTCTGGCAAGCTTTTGGCCCGCTGAAAGAAAAGCATTTTTCCATGAAGAAGCATGTGAAGCTAAGTATTGTACTGCAGTGAAAAACAAGTGTAATATTTAAACAATAACAACCCCCGCTCTAACATGATAGACCAGAGCGTGATGGCAGTCAGTCCAAATGCTATAAGAGCACCTGCCATCTTTAGGACTATACGGTACATTACATCTGCTTTGTTAGCTCTAAATATGTTTTGTTTTAATTTTATTTTTTTGCCTTTATTAAAGAACAGACAGCAACAATGGTCTGTGCTTCAAAGTCCATTATGTAGGATTTAGTAGCATTTACCGGTAAATTTGCAGACTGCAGCTAACTAAATTCTCTTTGCATCATTTCCCCTTCCAAGCATGTTGGAGAGTTTACTGTAGCTGGGAAAGGCCTTGCCCTATAAGCCAGTGTATGGTTCGTCCTTCCTGAGTTTCTGTAGAAACATACAGTAGTGTTGCAACAACATGGCAAACTTCATTAAAGAGAACTGGCTCCCTCTGTAGATATAAGATACCTAAACTCTAAGATTACGAAAACACAACAGTTCTTACTTTCAGTTGATTCTACACTTATGTAAAACATGTTTTTTTTTAAATAAATTTTGTTCAATTTTTGCCATATTCTGCCAATAGATCAACCAAAATCTTACACACTGGACCTTAAACCTGTTGGCCAGCAGGCTGTTCCATATTCCCACAGTGATGTTATTATAAACCTGTGATTGATCAGGTAATAGACCTCAAGTGTGAAGTTAAACTTAAAATGTCTAACCAGTATTATGTTCTGCTCAAATAGATGCTAATGGTGTATGAGGCTAATATTGCTAGCTTATTATCGGTATTTTGATACACCATCCCCTTCTTACTTTCATAGCACTAGCTTTGACAATACTTCCGTTTGCATTTACAAGCTAGATGTCCTAAAGAACATTTCTCTAAACTCAGATAAGCAGTGGTAACTGCTGGACGTACTACTTAACGTGACAAAAGCCCGATAAAACCAGTCAAAATGTGCTTTTTAATGGTACATTAAGTACAGTGCTGGCTTGATGAGTTAGAACTTGAGCTGTAGCTGCAGAAATTCACAGCCTTTGCAAATCCTCTGAGCTCATAGACACTCTCTGCACAGCTGCCATTGTCACTTACTCGGCTCTGATATTTGCCAAAGATGTTCCAAAGCCAAGAGCGCTACTCTGGGATCACCTGTCTCTGCCTTTCACAGCTCTGTAGTATTTGCCAAAGATCATCTAAAACTCATGGCCTTCATCTTTGGCTGGGTTGTAGAATTTACCAGTAAGATCATAATACCAAGAGAATGAAGCTACAGCCAGACACACCTGTCTCTGCCTGTCTGTCTGCGAGTGTCTGTTTATGCCAAAGAAAATACAAATCCCCAGAACATTAGGGGTCTGTGAAGGTAGCCTACAGACACTTTGAGGCCAAGAACACTGTGTTAAGCTCATCTGTCTCTGCTTTTTCTAATTCTTCTCTGCTACTCGCCAAACATATCTTAGTGTTAGCCAAGATCATTCATCTTCAGTCCAGCCAGCGTAGTTGAATGATACCCAAACGGGCAGCTGGAACAGCGTGAAGAATCATCTGGAAGAGAAAACAATAAGCATCTCGTAAGCGCTCTGTAATTGCTATCAACGAGTTTCAAAGTGTAAGGCACAGTCAAAGCGTAAACTATGACCTCAGCATTTCTGTTCCAAATCAAATAAACTTTCTAATTATAGTTACAAATGACTCTATAATAAATTGTAATCAACATGTTTTGAAATGCAATACACTTAATGTATTAGACACAATTTTGCAATCCTCAATTATAGCTCTCACATTTAGTTGAAGGTCCACTCTGTTATCAGTTCAGATTGTCTGAGATACGTTAAAATTCGGCCAAATGACTCACTGTGTATTTATTTTTGCCTTGAGTAAATTACATAATCAGATGACCCCATGTTCGTCTCAGGCAGCGAGTGTTATCTTAAGGAGCATGTGTGTTTGTCTTCTTGGGACACAAATATGAGGAGTGATTAGTCAGGACGTTTTTCTCTGCTGCCACGTTTGAATCCAGCATCCCACTTCCTCCTCAGCAGATGACTGCACCAAGACAGATAGTGTCCACTTTATAATAATGTCCATTTACCTAAAAGAGAAATTCCTCAGATGTTATCCACTTCAAACTTTCTGCATAATCACGCAAAAGTTGAACCGTATGTGCATGTAATTAAAGCTGTTTAACTCGTCTCCTCATGTGTCTATTGCTTTCGCTCTAGTGTGCATTCTCATTCCTTCCTCACCTTTTTCCACCATCATTTTCTTCAAGCTCATCTGTTGAATAAACTTGGATTTTATAGTGAAGGAAAAAAAAGGAGATGGAGAGATTTAGGTATTTGTTCGATGTCTGAGCCAGGATCGTTTTATGGTCACTGTCGTCTAAGTTTATAAGACATGTGACTCTCAGTGACACTCAGGGAACAACTTGAGAGAAGTCTGTGTGTGTGTGTGTGTGTGTGTGTGTGTGTGTGTGTGTGTGTGTGTGTTAACAAAAGAGCCAGAAAGAGAGGAATAAACTGACATGCTAAACAGAAATCAAAACTACTTACCAGAAAATCAAAAATAACATGATAATATATGACGGAAAATAAAAATCATCCAGTAAATGTGGCATCTCTGTGAGCGAATCTCTGAGTGATACTAATGCAGGTTGATATCCACAACCCTCTCAACAGAGCTAAGGCCAGATGTTGAATATGGAAAACAGTGGCTGGTCCAGCTGTGAATCATTGTGATGGGCAGGCTGTCTTAGTGCTGAGCGCTGGACTCAGCTGGAGAGTTTCGTCTTTAGTCCGTCTTTCTTTCTTCTTTGATGTTCTGTGTTGTTTCTGTTTTCGCCCCATTAAGAAAGTTACTGCTGCCAGTGAGAAAAAAAAACTGTGAAGTAAACAGCACTAAAATTATAAGAGGTAAAATAAAACTCACTATTCACTCTCAATCGCTCACATTAAATATACATTTTTGCTCGTTTGCAATTCATTATTCCACCATTTATTGTTCCACTGATAACACGCAGTTCTGCTGTAGAATTTGAGACCGCAGCTCAGTGCTGGATAGATCCCACAAAACCTCAGCACTAAAGGCCCGTTAATCTTGAATCTCTGCTGCGGTTCATCCCATCTGGAGCCCCTAGAATTATGTCGATGTCCTCGTTCGGTTTGGGCCCCCCTGCACCGCTAGTTTCCCTTACAGAGCCCCAGCATGTTTGAATTTGCCTCTAAGGCAGGGATTCCTGAACTTCTTCTGCCGAGGACCCACACTGGAAAAAATGCGATCTTCATCTGAGTCTCATGAAATCCCACCAGGGCTTCGGTTG
The DNA here is from genome assembly GCA_029783625.1 of Naso annulatus. Taxonomy (NCBI): domain Eukaryota; kingdom Metazoa; phylum Chordata; class Actinopteri; order Acanthuriformes; family Acanthuridae; genus Naso; species Naso annulatus. The sequence continues at coordinate 19,237,144 of JAPZDX010000021.1, forward strand.
CGTTGGGTTTAACCTGCATAGTGAAATTTCAGTACGGCAATACAGGATGGACTTTAAATAAGCCTGACAGCGTTGACGTGACGTCGCTCTGGGGATCGCTCTGGTGTTTCTCTGCTCCTCGGGTTGAGCGGTTCTGCTCAGGATTGTCATGGCATGTTTGTCAATCACGCTACAGCGAGAAAGAAAGCTTAGTATGCGTCTCGTACGTCTTTTGCAATCCAGCTGGCTTCAGTCCCATTTTTGTTCCGTGGAGTCATTAGTTTATTCAATTATACTAAAGATGTTTTGAATGATGAGGGCAGTGTTGAGTGTGGGAGTTGCCATGAAGTGTTCACAGAGGTATGGCAGGGCATTTTCAGGTCAAGAGCCATTAACAATGAGTGAAAATGCTTTAAATATGCCAGCTTGTGTTGCAAGGAAAGTAATGTGGGAATTCTTGGGTATTTATGTTCTGCTATTTGAGTATATTTGTGTCCATCCTGTCCCCGTGACTGTGTGTCTTTCTTAGTGCCTCCATGTGAGCTCCTCTGTTTATATGTACAGTTTTTGCTTCTCGGTCAGTTTGGTGTGAAACGAAGCTGTAAAAGTTTAAATTAGATATCAAAAGACAATGCGAGTCTCCAGTCCTCCCATCTACTGTTTTACTGCCCCGTGACTTGAGAGACAGTGCAGGCACTCAAACCAAACAGATGCATTATTGTTGCACATAAAAGAAAACATCTGTCCGCTGCCTTTAAAAGATATATACTTGCATGAATTATGATGCTACAAAAACTATTTTTATGATCTTTGGAAAACATCTAAAAGGAATTACACGCTGTAAAAGTACCTACGCTGTTCATGTGTTTTATTGCTTCAAATTATGTGAAATTTGGTGTGCCACTGGGTGTAAGTCTTACAGCAGTAATTCTTTTTCTTGGGCTTGGTAAAAATTTCCATACATTGTAATGCATGCAGTTATACAACATATAAGATTTTAAAGCTTTTTTCATTTTAAATATATATCTTCTACACCACTTTTCTTTGGCAGTTTAATAGACTTCATCCAAACGCTTTATGTCCATGGTCGAAATGCAGTGAACTATGTCTAACAGCAGTATATTCTAATTCTGTGCCTTTTATTTTGATTTTTACACTTTTATTTTCTCCATTTTCATCAGATTCTTTTTAATTTTACAACCTTTATGTAGTGAGAACAATTTTTGTGAGCTGTAGTTGGTCCCTCTTCTAACTGTGGCTGATTTTAGCGAAGACCTTTAACTCAACAGCAGATTCAAGGTACTTGCACATTGATCTTGGTATTTTCATTTTATGCAACTTCCATCCTCCATTCCTCTTTCTCTCTCTATCTCTCTCTCTCTATCTCTCTCTCTCTCTCTCTCTCTCTCTCTCTCTCTATGTATCTATCTACCTATTTATCTGTCTATCTATCTGGGTACTAGTACTTGTTCAAGAAGTACTTCCCCTACTCTTGTGCTTTCTTTGAGTTTTTGACGCAGCTCTGTTGACCTTCAGGCTGTTGGACATTGCCTTCTTTCTCCTGCCTTGGTTTGGGTTTTCCTTAACGTGCCTGTTTCCTGTCATGGTCTGCTTTTAAGCGTTCCAGTCTACTGCTGTGTTTTTTGTCCAAAAGTGAGCGACTATAAAATGAGCTTGTTTGTTGATATGTTACCACAGGGAACTCACTGGCTTAACTGCATGTTTGGGAATTTTAGACAGGTAATCCTTGGTCCGTGGTAATCTATGACTAAAAAAAGGCAATTCTGTCTACTTGATATCAAATCTAGTAACTATATTCATATATTTTCTGATTTAGCTTAGGGATAAATATATGAAATGGTTGTTATGTTCCCATTAGATTAGCTACTTTAAAACCTATCATAAAATAAGAAATATTGACCAAAAATGTGACAAATCTGGGTTCTAGGTCAGGTCAAGTCTCTACTGGGTACCAACAATCCATCAGATGAACAGACAACAAGCAGCTAAGAACCTCTTTCAAGAAAACCACAATAGATTCTTCCCCTCCGGCGTTTCGTCTCGCCGTATTGATCCGTGAGCAAGGGTAAAGCAGCACAAACATTACAGCAAATATGTAACATAACTCCTCTTGTCTTACATTTCTGCATGATGAGTAGTTTCTACACGGTTGTTGAAACCAAAGATGGAAATCGACAAAGCTCTGTCCCGTCTGTTCGTGGCTGCGATAGCTCGAACATACTTTAAATTTTCACACAGCTGTTTTAACTGACTGTTCGTGCAGCGAAAGTGCTCCAGTTTGAGAATATCTTGTTCCTTTGGTCTGCTTAGTGTCAAAGCTTCTTTTAGGATCACACGTGACATCATGTTCAGCAGGAAAGGCCTGCCAAGGCCTCTGTGGAGGGAGGATGGAGGATCTCACACACATGCAAACACTGATAAATGGTCGTGGGCGTGGAACTCTCTCACACCACACACACACACAGACATACATTACATGTGATCTGTGGACGACCCTCGTCTCCTATGGTCCCAGTGTGAGCACTGATAAAGGCAGACAGGTTCAGCTTTCAGATCTATTTTAAGAATAGTTCTTGATAAGCCCACACAAGTACTCTTAAAATAGAAAAGAAATAACATGCTTGTTTTTGGATTAAATCACATCAGCAAAGGAATGTTACAGCAGGTTGTGAAATCAGGAGTCCACTCATTATCCGGCGTTCCCCCTCTATACTTTTAACTCCATAATGACTGCCTCCCTCTACCACACACACACAAACAAACACAGACACACTAAATGTTGACACCCATATGCTGAGCCACACGTGGCAATAATTCTGCCAGTCACTCTGCCCTGGCATTCTCTGCTGCTCACGTTGGTCTGTCTGCTTCAGTTTAAGGCAAAATTACAAAAACCCTGAAACCAAACCAGGCCACTCAATTCCCCTTTTTCTTAATAAGGCACAGAAAAAAAAGACATGAAGAGCTAAGAGTGTGTGTGTTTTCCACCTTTAGGAATGACGACTGCATACATCGAGGGCTTTGTTTCAATAACCGTTATCACTGTAGTTTAAAAATGATGACCTCATTCTCTGGAAAGAGAAAGAAGGAACATGAAAGGCAGGAAGAAAAATGCAAGAGGAGGATGAGATAATTCAAATACAGCGGAGAAGGATGGAAAGGTGTTGAGACGGAATTAAAAAGATGTGGGAAGAAAAAGGGGACAAGAAAAAAAAATTATTTTAGTTAAGATTGAAAGGTTGAAAGGACAAAGGTAAGCATGTTTGCTACTAAAGTCAATGATTCACACAGTGAAGCAGAAAGTTTTCTTATCCCTTGGTGTTTTTTCACCAAATGAGATCTGGTGCTTGAACCAGTTTCATTCAGGATTCTTGAAACCTTGTTGCTTTCTAGTAAACCATCCCGTATTTCTTCTGTGGGAGCAGAACCACTGAAATTCAGGATAGCCTATCACAAAGAGAGGGTGTTGCAAAATGCACGATGATTTGCAGAATCTGATGCACCCACTTTGGTTCCCTATTCAGGCTAAATCAAAACGCTGGTCAAAATGTTTTGAACTAAACTAAACTGATCTAAACTTTTGCCAAATGACATTATCAATTTTTTTTTCCTCTACACTGCGTCTTTCTTTACTCCGGTATGTTGGGCTAAGGTGAAAAAACTTGGGTAAAAAAAGAGAAAGAGCGAAATGAAATAAATCAGTCACATTTCCGCATTTTAAAATTTAAAAATTATCTGATTTTTCAAACCTTGTTTTTTTTTTTTTTTTTTAATACTGACTTAAAGAATTTTACCACTTTAATTTCATAACTGCATTCTCCCCTGTGCTTGGCAGGGATGCAGAAGTTAGCAGAAAAGATGCAAAAGCTGCCAAAAAGTGTCTTGGCAAGACAAATTAGGTGCAAATCTAAGATAAGATCTTGGCTCATGTAAAACAGGCTGGATTTGAGGAAAACAGGACCGCAGAAAACCAAGCCAGCTGATCAAGTTCAAGTTCTTCACGCGTGATTTTCAGAAATTTCCAAGGTTCAGTTCATCTAAAAATAGACTCACACACTCTACGTGTGTGTGTGTGTGTGTGTGTGTGTGTGCGTGTGCATGTGCTTGTGAGAGAGAGACAGAGAGACAGAGAGCCTTGTTTGTAGAACAATTGCTGCAGTGTGTATGAACCGGTCCTTGTAGTCTATGTTTTTGCACCACCAGTAACATTTCCTGGGACAACCAGTCATGCCTGAAACCGCTGTCACCGCACCCTACATACTACATCACCGTGTGTGTATGTGCATATATTTGTGTGTATGTTTGTCCGTTGACTGCTTTTAATGATTCTGTTTTCCAGATGGCAGCACACTTCATTTGAGGTTGTATGCTGAAATACAATGATGTGTGTGTGGCTGTTTAAATGGAGCTCTATGTACGCATGCATGAAGTGTGAATGCGTATAATTATTTTGTGTTTGTGACTGGCATCACTTTATGAGAGGTCTCACATGAAAACATTCTTTGACAGAATCACCTCAACTGCTAAACTTCCCTCAGGAACTCAATGGCAAGGAATAAATGTTGGCATTGTTTGCTCTGCAAACCACATATACGCTGAAATTCTGCCTTTCTGTTTTCTTTGATTAAGTTCAAGGCTGAGAAAAAAATCAGAATTTGACCTAATATACCTCATGTAGTTGGCATTATCACAGCTGGAAGTTCTCCCGTTGCCGCTTTGTTGCAACCTTTATGGTCACCAAGAAAAAAAAAAAAAACAGCTGGAAAATCTCCGAACATCTCCTTAAGAACACCCAGTTTGCTCACCAGAAACATAGTTGGAAAAAGTCCCATCACCTCATAAAAAACTTCCAGTTTTGGTCGCCACATAATAGCTGCAAAATATCCTGACAGTCGCTAAAATTACCCACTTGAAACTGTTGACCTTGATGTGGTCTCGAACACTAATCTCCTGCCTGGCAACCGCTTTACCAAGGTGCCACGCCTCCACCATCCCCTCCAGCATCCTATGAGAAAATTCAGTTCATATAGGCCAACATTTAATCAGAACTACTGTATGTCAGGAGGATATACACTGTTGAAAAGTTGATATGTTATTTATAAAATGGTCAAATATTACGTATACGTGGGTTGTGAAAACATAAACTGTAAACATTTTTTGAACCAGGCTGAGTTTGACTGTGTGCAGATATTTGTGTTTATCAGTGTTAGGGTAGTAGCTCAAAAAATTTAAATATTGCACATTTCTAGTTACTTTTTTAAGGTGCACGGTAACTTAACTGAAAATTAGCAATATAAAGTTAAACCTTACACATGTCCACATCAGTACAAATCCTACTCTAATGAGGAAGACAAAGGACAAGGACAAGATCTGTCTTTATGCTCTTTAATACAACAAAGTCGACAGCAAAGTTGCGAGAATAGGGTAGCTGACGAAGTTAAAGTAATGCATGTAACTCGATTATTGTTTGATTAGCAACTGTGATTACTCAGTTAGCAAACAGTAATGTCTTACAATACCGCGTTACACACAAATGTAATCTGATTGCAGTAATGTGTTACCCTAAACACTGGCTTTTATATAGCGTAGTGTGCGTGTTTACCGGCAAGTCTCATGAGTGTCACCTCCATCTCCTAAAATCACACACAGACTCACACAGGCAACAAGCTCTTATTGATTCAGGACGGCTGGTTGCTAGCTGCTGAGGCTGATGGCATGTCGGGGCACAGCCCTGGAAACATCGGTCAATGATCTCACTCGAGTAAGAATAGACCGGAGAGATTAAACACAAATGCACAACTGAGAACATGGAACAGCCGCGAAGCCGCTGATGATTTGAGAAGGGATGAAGAAGAGATGGCATCCTCCTCCTCATGACAGATCATTTACTTTAATGCAGAAATGAAGAGAGACTCAAAGCACCGTAAATATAATAAATGAGGGCACATTTAAAGAAAATATGATGTCGGACAGACGATTTGACAAGAAAATCATACATTTCATAGAGCAGTTGTTCTGTTTTATTTTGCTCATGTTATATTAAAACATCAGATGAGGAGAAAGAGAAAAAACTCCATGATAAAGTGCCCTTCAGCTCCAATATTAAAACACATTGCATCAAAAAAATTCAACAGTTTTACATCATGTAAAACTATACAGTATTTTGATTTTATTGTCAGATTTCATGCTGTTTTGTTAATTCCCTGTAAAATTTTTAAAGAAAATGAAAACAGAGCAGAGAAATGTAACAGCTTGTGAAAGGATGGTGTCCTTGTTCAGGAAAAGTATTTCTTACAGAAATAATTTATTGGGAAAAAAAACATTTAAAAATCAGACCAAGGGAACTGAGAAAACATACAAGGTGTTTTATATCCACACAAACTCAGAGTAGAATCAATATGACCTTTCTTGACATGTACTTAAAACTCAAAAGTGGTGAGGTATCGGAGTTAAAACAAAAATAACTTTACAACAAAGAACCACCTGGAAAACTCACACACTCCCAGTTACACTAACTGACCCATAGCTGTATATTATAAAAACTTGAACATGAAACAGACGTGCACAGTCTGACAGTTAACATGCAACATGCAGACTTACAAAATGCTTACATGTTTTATGCCAGCTACTCTTGAAATCAACTTAAGCGTTAGTGGAAGAAGAACACACACATACACACATATACACATTAGCCCTGCAAATGTTTCCATTTAGCGTGCAGGAGGTAAAATGTCACTGTCACACTGTCAGTCTGTTTAATGCGTCCACTTACTCTCTGACCCGCACACATTTGAGCTATGGAGAAACATTCCTGTGGCTAAGTGTTTGATATGCTCGTGTAAGGTCCTGTTGTTCCTCTGCTATAAGGGATATTGGGGCCTGACAGGAGCTCAGCACACTCTGCTAAGATGCTTTGATTTTTCAACATGCATTGTTGCAACTATTCTCCCAGTTCGCCACTTCCCAGAAACATAAGGGGCATATCGATAAAACAGCAGGTTGCTTGTTAAGGAGCTTAAAATTACCTTTGACTTTGCAAATCCCCAGATAAGAAGTTTGAAAGCTTCTGAGTTAAATTAAACTTTTGTTCTCTGTCCCTTTCTTGCAGACTTCTTTTTTACCCTCCTACCATGTGACCCTTGCACATTTCTATGTTGCTGGTTCCAGTTATAGCTGCAGTGTAATCGAGGCTACAGCGCACAGGAACAGCAGTGACGTGTTTTAAATACCCACTTGATACCCCTGGTGGTCTCCCTCTTACTCTATGTTCCATGCCATTGGTTGCTGAAGTAAAGTGATGATGTCATTGAATGTTTTGAGGTGTTCAGGTTGTCCTGACTGGGTACTTGTTGGACTGTTGACTTGTATTGCGTATCTAGGGAAGCCCAAGGGCAGGCACACTGCTTACGCAGTGTCTGTCATTGAGACAAACACCAGGTAGTGTTGTCTCTGGTGATATCACAAATGTCTTCAACACATTAGCAGAGAGGTTCTTTTGCTTTTGATTGAGCCTCCAAGGCTGCTATTCTTACTACTGTCAAACCATGACAACAATCAGAGTTTTTTAACCTTCCTAATCTCAGAGTATTTTACCATTAAAGCTTCTTGGGGACAGTAGACAGCCTGGGAGGCTCAGTGCAAAGCTTGAGAGTCCTCACAGACGTTCAGTTCAGACTATTTGGGTGTGATCAGTGTCAGGTGGCAATACCGACTATTTCATGCATATCAGATAACAGACTGATGGCAACAATTCAGGTAATGATTCAGATTCCAAAAACATATTTAACTGATTTGATCTTGTTTTTATTATTGCAAATATTCATTTCCCTCCACAGTTTTTGCACTTTAATTTTCAATATTTAAAAACAAAGGAAATGGTAATTTGCTATTACACTCTGAATTTCCATTCCTACTTTTGAACTGAAAGAGGTACAGTAACATAGTAGCTATAGCAACTTCTATTGTATAACTTGTAACACCTGTTGTATATGGAGGCTACTTAACCTGCGGATTAAATTAATTCAGAATATATTCAAACTTAATGCATTTTTGTATATCTTTTCTCTACATTGAAGTTAGTAGTTGTAGTCCTAGTCATATTAGTGCTAGTTATGGTGTAATCCAGAACAAAAACGGTATCTGATAACAGTATGGATATCAGCGCATATAGCGTATCATAGTCACAATGGATCTTTAAAAAAAAAAGTAGATTTTGTATGTTTTGCTCATATTCCACTCCCCATAGTGCATGTTCTTTTTTGCCTTCTTGACTGAACAGTGGAAGAACACTGTGCACAATCCTTCTGAGAATCATATCCAAAATCCACAGAACAGATGAACGTTGTCATGTGACTGCTAAAAACAGATCTAGACTGTTTACCTGAAGTGTTCCTGTGGCAGGTCAGGAGAGTTGATGTTTAATTTCATGGCATGATGTACTTCTGCTTCTGGTGTTAATATCATTTTAAGCGTCTCGCGTGTCATGACGACGGAACATGATGGCACTATCAAGACTCAGCTAGCAAAGCGAAACTACTGTGGAACAGGAGAGGGACAGGAAGAGGCCAAACATATGAGCTGTATGTGCAAACTGATGTGTTTTTAGCTACTACAAGGCTGCAGGTTCAAATTTACAGCGGTGAAGGATGTGAACCTCCCTCTGGAAGTTTCTCGAACGGCTGCTCTGAGAGGAATGCAGAGCTGCTGACATTCACATGTCTTCGGTTACTGCACAGTTTACTTAACCTCTAATTTACGTTGAGTCGTGTGTTTTCCTCTTCATATCAAACTCAGTGATGTGGTTTACCGAACAACTGTTTGACTTACATGTATTTGTTCCATGTGTGTCCCAAGTGTTGCTGTCATTAATGAGAGAAATCACTCTTTTTAACGCTTAATATGACATATTTTAAAACTGATAGTTCATCCAAAGTTTACTGCTGGAGTTTCACGGGAAGAAGGCGTTGCAGCCATGTCCCAAACAATTGAAGTGAATGGCTAAACCTGGAAAAAAAAAAAATAAAAATAAACATAAAATGCCTCCATACTGCTTGTCTGAAGAAATCCAAGTGTCCTGTAGCCGCGACATGCCAAATTGTTTTGATAAACGTCACTGACACCGTGTTATTAGCCAGACTGTTCCCTGTAGCCTGTAGCTCCTAAGAAGGGAGCCACGTTCACACGCACACACACTATCTGAAGCTCGTGCAGCAGCTCTAGGAAGGATCAAGGAGTGCTTCCCTATCTGTAGGATCAATTTTAGTGCAAAATTTGGCAAGTCTTGGGTCTGTGTGTACCATGTTAGGAGGCTACAGTGAACAGTAAGGCTTAAAAACATGGCGCCGGTGACATTTTTCAAAACATTTTGGCATGTCAAGGCTTCAGGACACTCTGGATTACTTCAGACAAGCATATGGAGGCATTTTGTGGTTTTATTATGTATTATGTATTGGAACATGACTGCAACGACTTTTTTCCTGTTAAATTCAAGCAGTGTTTTGTGGACTAAAAAACTCCACCTGACCTTGCACCTGCCTGAGGGTGAGTAGATAATGGCTAAATTTTCATTTTTGGGTGAACTATCCCTTTAAGTGTTCAAAAGAGTGAATGTTTTACATAAACAGTTTCAGTCAGTTTTGCATTAATAATGATCTGTCCTCTGCATTAATATTATCTTTAACAAGGCAGACCAACAGTGTAAATGGGTGCAAAGTGTTATCTAAATAAAGAGAATTTTAGGATGAAGTGCTAAGCTAATACCATGGTAGAGTAAATATAACAGTGTGGATGAGTGCATGTGTGCTCTTCAGAGGACCTTAAGGAGACCTTATGACTTAATGTGGCATCAAGAGTATCAAACACCAACAGTATCAGATTGATTCAAGTTTTTATAGACTAAAAACAGCTGCCTTCAATGGCTCATGTATATTTAAAGAGAACTTAAGTTTCACAGTCTGACACACAGACACGTTACACAGCTTTGCATGATGTTCAAAAATGCTGAGTTATTATTTCAGTCTGTTTAAAACTGGACTTATAAAGTGGAATTCAAGTTTAGTTGTAATTCTCCATAACCGCAGTAATGAGAAGATTCAGTTAAAGCAGTTTTGAATGGCTCCATAAATATCAGCAAGTTTGCTTTTCCAGTGTTTTTTATTTTACCTACATGCTTTTGGCTAATACATTTTCAGATATTAAAACCAGACATTTTTAAAGGAAATATTGAAATGAAAAATGTTGTTGTGCAATCATAACTCGTGCACTTTCTCTCCTCCCTCTCTCAGGGCCTCCAGTGTTCCCAAACCTCCTCCTGTGGCACCGAAGGTACTGAAACACAGCACTTGATCAACAGCATGTCTATTTACAGATAAAAGAAAATCATAAAATATTAATATTTAATTTCAGCAAGGCACACCAGGTGATAGATCCATTTTAAGATTTTTTAAAGACTTTTTATCATAAAATGTTGTCACAAATTGTTAAAACACATTCTGTATGACAGCAAAACTAACTTTCATTATCCTAAAATCTTTTGTCATTTATTTTTTACTGGGGCTTTCTTGCAGATCTTTCAATATGTCCATTTACAAAATAGGATTTTTTTGGAAATTGACTAAATGTGGGAAAATTAACAGTTAACACAAAAGAGCAAGTAACTGTATCAAAAGGTACAGAATTTACTGTGGTAATTTATTACAACATAATAAAAGCATAAAACAGTTATTCACCTGGGGTGCCATGTTTTACTTCAAGTATTTTTCTTTAGTTCCTGCACCCTTCTGAAACCATGTTGAACACATTTTTGCTGCATGAAAACCACCTTTGTTCTAGTTTATGTGATTATAATTGGTCTAATGTTGCTCCGTTTAGTTTTCTTGGAAATGACAGATAAATATACTGATGCTTCCTTGTTCCCTGAAAAAAATTACAGGCTAGCCAAGCTGATTTTTCCAACTATTTTTTAATAGTCATACTCCATTAAAAGTACAAACCTTTTTTACAGTCTGATACATAAATCGTAACCTGAGAGGCATCAGTATAGTGTGTGTTGTGTTGTGATTTGGTTTTTGTTTGTATTTGCATGCTCCTCTCTCTCGCCGCCAGGACGACAGATCAGACATCATAAAACCAGTAGCGCTCACCCATCCACCTCCACCGGCCCATCCTCATCCTCATTCCTCCAGCCCCTCCACCGTCCTGTACAACAAGGCCGCCAGACCGTTTGGGGGCTGCAGCACAGAGCCCCAATTCCCTCCTTCACAGTCCCCTTCTGCCCCCTTCATCCCATCCCCATCCTCTGCTTTCACTCCTGCCTCCTCCTACAACAGTCCTCCTCCTCCACCTCCTACCTCTTACCCATCCTCCTCCTCCTCCTCCTCCTCCCCACCTGTCCTCGTTCCACCCCAGCCATCAGTGTATAACACACCGATCAACCTCTACTCCACTGAGAACGCATGTGAGGTGGCCATGGGGCAGAGGCGGGGCTTATTGGAGAGTCAGGGCGGAGCCTTGCCTTTGCAGTTAAATGGGTGAGTGGTGTTCTCCCCAGCCAATTAAACAAATAAGTCAGTTCTCCCCCATTTATCTACCTCCCGCTTCCCCAGCCTTGTCTCTGTTCTAGCTCATTTTTAACAGTTTTATCGTTTCTATCTGTTACTTTGGGCTGTGATTTTTCTCACACAGATTCATACAGTTTTAGACATTTCGAAATAGCGAGTGCAGCAACCAACCTCATTTATTTGGTGTCTGTTCAATTTAGAGAAAAGAAGCGTTGAAAATTGTAATTAACTACATCTTCTAAATCCTGAAGTGTGTACTTAGTTTCTGTTTTAGTTAGAGAAGTATATAGTTTACAGGAAATAGATCTTGTATCATGATTTACAATGTTTTTCCAAGTCTGTTTTAAAGTATGTTTATTTCATGCAGCCCACTGCTCGGGCTCATCAGACTCCTACTTGAAATGTTTAGAGAAGAAGAAACATAATAAAAACAGAACAAAATACTGAACTCGACCGCACACAGTTTTCAGATTCGCAGTTTGAACAAGCAAGACAAGCCTTGGAATTATTTTTCCTCGTGTTATTTATTCTAATGTTGAAACAAAGTCACGGCTGCAAAACGGAAATTCTGTCAGATATTTGTGAACTGTTTCGTGTTGGAGAAATTATACTGCCAGTGTAGAAACACTGCTAAGTCACTTGAAGGTGTTTTAGGTGACATTTTAGAACCAATTACAGTGCAAATTGTACGTAGAGGTAAAATTACATCTGTGTATTGTATGTACAGATTTAATGTCTACATTAAACTGTGCTTCTGAAGTACAAAAGGAAATGGCTGTGAAAGAATATTGACTGAAAGACAGAACTGTTTTAATATAGGAGCTGAACTTGGGCCTCCTCAATGAAAACCAGGAAGCCTCGAGTCCTCACTGTTAACACCATATGTAACCAGTATATTTTAACATTAACTTGACTTCATGACCCATCAGTTAAGATTAATCTAGCTGATTTGAACTGGATTAAACCACATTTTTCACCACATTGTCATCAAGTCATGAGAGTTTCGGGTTTGTAATGTACAAAGGAATTGTGCTGTAATTAATGCTAAAATGTTATAATCTCAGAGGTGGAGTTCTGTATTAAAAGACATTTAAAAGTTGCATTCTTGTTATAAAAACTGCAGAACTGACCCACTTAAATAAGCCTTTGAAGTCCCGTTTGAATCATACAACATGAAGTTAAGTTTTCTAAGGTTTAAACCTTAGAATATAGGATTTTGCATTTCAGCTTCAACTTGAAGAAATGATTCCAATAAAATCACAACAAATATTTATGGACAAACTAAACTTTCCTGGGCATGAAAGCTGTATGGATTTTTTTTTTTTTTTAAACTCATATTAACAAATACCAACCTATTGC
>JAPZDX010000021.1:19250160-19268438 GCA_029783625.1 Naso annulatus
ATTAACAAATACCAACCTATTGCCATGAGACAAATCCATAAGTACTCACTCTAACTCTTTCTGAATTAGTTTTTGTTCTTTTTGCCTTTGATTTACCGTGAATAATTAATGGAATTCCTCAAAAAACTCAAAGTAAAAAACAGAAAGTAGACCCACTTTGTCAGTTGTTTGCATTGAGGTCAGGTTTCTGAAGACAGCAGTACATTCAGTAGTTTTTTGCCTCTGTCTTTCTAGTTCTCTCCTTTTTTTTATTCTTTCAATTTTACAACATGCTTGTTTAAATTTTCTCCTCCATCCTTCACGCCAAAGCTGCCTGTTCCATTTTTCTACTCACCCAGAGCCTCCCTTTACATAATCCCCATCATCAACCCCCCCCCCCCCCTTTTCTGTCTCAACCCCAAGTCTCCTTTCTCCAGAGGCATAGTGAGTATAACTATGCTATGATGTTATGACTAAGCTGCGTAAATATAGCCTGCATTGGTAACACGAGCTGTGTGGCATTCTCTTGTAGCAAATCAGTGAATCAGTAAAAGGTTTCAGCCAGAATACATGCAGATTTACACAGTCTCTTCACAGAGTAACACATCTCTGTCAAACCAATTTTTCATTTACAAAAAATGGGATTACAGAGGTGTTTTTCATTCATCGCAGTCAAGCTATCATATTAACTTACTATTCTCCTTACGTCAATCAGAAATTATCTGTTGATTCCCATGTTTCTACTCTCCCTCTTCATCTGCGCTCTTCTGTGGGCAGCTCACTGACAAAAGTGTTTTCTCTTTCTGTGAGACTCAGCAGACAGGAGTGATCTGCACAATATAACCTTACACCATGCAGTCGTGCACAGACACACAAGCTGGGTACATAGCCTTCCCCAAATATCACATATGATATGACATTTGATAGCATAAAGTACTTCATAAAGGCGGGATCTGTCGTTAGTGTTTGTGTGACTCTTCATGTTAACATTTCTATCTTAATGCTCTTTTTACTCTTGCGTCTGCTGCTTTGCTTATATTCTCGGGGATAATTTGGTTCATTTGGTCGTCCACAGTACAAGTCAACACACATATCCGCCGCCTCAGGATCAATATACAGAAGCACACAATCTGCTGCAAACACACTGTCAACAATTATGGCCTCTTTTCTGGAGAGCACTGTCACATTTCGCCCTCAGTCCCCTGTAGAATGGTTTGTTTCTTCCAGCATCGGTTAAACCATGTTTTTCTGTTGCTGAGGTGTCACAATGAGACAGCATGTGTCCATCCTTGCATCTTGTTTGCATGTTTGCATGTTGTTAATGAGCTGTGTGGCTCGTTTCAGAGGGGGTAACCTAAAAGACAGATTTTAAAAGTTTTGGGGTTTTTTAAACTGTAAAATGGCAAGAATTTGAGCAATTGTATGTCAATGTTCTGTCTTTCTTTCTTCCCGTCACTCCTTTTATATCTGCTCCCCAGACTGCAGCAGCTCCTCCAGTCACAAAGTTAGTCTCTGAAGCATGTCAGATTACAAGTGCATGAATGACTGCCTTCCTTTTAACTCATCCACCTCTCTCTGTGCCTTTGTGTGTCTTTTTTAAAATGGCATCTGCATGAATTAGCTCATTATACTAGATTTCCATTAGCATGGTTTTATAGTTCAATTAGCCGTATTTCTTGTTATATTATCCAAGAACTGCAGCACTAATGCATGCAGCTAAATGAAATTGATTCAGGTTTTTTCTACATGATACAATGCTGCGGCTCCAGTGTATTTTTACCTCTTAGCTTTTACTGTAAGTCATAAACATTGATGCTGACACACACACACACACACACACACACACAGACTATATTGTCAGACACTTCCAGTAGAACTGTAAGTGTGTGACCAGACTCACATAGAGCTGTCAACACCCCCACACCCACATAGCTGCTGCTGTGACAGGAATGTGTCAAGAGACACTCATAAATCAATCTATTTACTGTGCGCTAGGTGAGGGTGTTGGTGTGTATGTGTGTATGTGTATTTATAGGTGATTTACTGACATCAGTGCCTGAAGTGTTCAATGTGCCTCTGTGTGCATATGTATATGCATTTGTCTAAGGAGTTGATTTACCGACAGTCAATTAGTAACAGGTCTGTCAGCACCCTGTTGCCAGGGAAGATTGCAGGAAACACACATTTACTGCCCATGCATTCACAAACACAAGTTTTGAAATCAGAATCTTGCTGCACACACTTATCAAAAAGAAAATGCATGTTATTCATGCAATTTGACTAATAGTTATCTATTATATTGTCTATATTTTTACTTTTTCAATCAGTTAAAATTCGATGAACCCCATAGACAACTCAGCAGCACCACCATGTGGTTGAAAATAGAACTGAACTAGAAATAGAATAGAACTGTATTTAGAGCTTGACCATGGATATTTTTTTAAATTTGTGTTTTGCATGCTTTGGAAGTTGTGGTACATATTGTTTCCTCACTGTCTTTCACTGACTTTTTACTGTCCTATTGTTAACCATTTTTCATTTTCAAGTTTAATTAACACCTCCTACTTGTATCTCTTCATTTTCCCCCCCTTCAGTGGACCTCAGAGTATTTTAAAGTAAGTCTTTCCAGATTCTCTCTTAATGGCTACTTCATTTACTCTTGCCTTAATTTATTGTATTCATGTTTTCTTCTTTCCTGTTTTTCTCCATCATTGGTTTTTCAAGAAAACCACCGCCTCCAAGGTAGCAGATCTGTTCACAGCTAAATACCAAACCCATTTAACAAAGTGTGGTGTGATTTTTCTCCCTGTCCCTTTTTTAATAAGCACAAAGTGTAGGTAATTATTTTTATATTGTGTCACATTGCCATCTCATGTAACCTGCAGTTTAAACATCAAACGGTTTAACATCATTCTGGTAACCAACTTATTGCGTGTTACTTTATATCCATTTAAAATCCTTGGTTGAAATTAACCTCTTTAACAGACTAAACATTATTTCTTACACAAACTTTGATGGACAAAGTTGCTTAGACATGCTGACAGTAAATCTACACTTCAAAGGATCCTGCTGAGCTCTGCATTTCACTTTAATAGGTTGTAATACCTCCAAGGAAATTACTTTATACGTCATCTCTGTAACTTTGATCAATTATGAGACAGAGCTTGCAAAATTAAAAGTACATTCGCTGATGTCATCCATCTCATCCTTCCAGAGTGCCCAGAAAACACGTTGTGGACACAGACATTCATTTTTATCATGTGCCCACTCATGCCGACGCCAGCAGGAAGCGCATCATGGAGGACACAGAGGACTGGCGTCCACGCACCGGAACCACCCAGTACAAATCGTTCAGGATTCTGGCTCAGATCACCGGCACTGAGACCAGTACGTTCCTGACTGAACTGCACACGGTGGCCATGTTTGCAAGGACTGTTGTGTGCACATCACCTCTATAAAACCCAGATGCTGAAGCTGATAACCATTATTTAAATTTTAAACCATGTACAATGTAAAAAACACATTACATCCATTAATGGACTCAATTGTTTTTCATTCTTTCCCCTGTAGCTCCAGAAGAGGAAGCTGACACAGCCAAAAAGCCAAAGTAAGTGATGGTTTTAGTCGGTCTGACTCCCTATCAACAGTTTTGCCTGTTGTTATTTGAATTAATACAAACATTGTGTGACAGTAACAATACATAGTCTGTAACATATGATCTAACATATGCATCTAGGGTGTATCTTACGACAGAAAATTCGACTTCCGACACAGTCCTGGCAGTTAAAGTGATGCTGTGTGGGCTCTTCCTGTCTAGACAGCAATGAAAGGATCATGTTTGAGCCTTTAAGTCAAAAGCCAGAACTTTGTGCAGTGTACAGATTGTCCACTGGTAGCAGCTCCAAAAGTTCAGAAAGCAGTTTTGATGAGAGTCTCCTCTCGGATTGCTGAAAGTTGCTTTCAAACTAACAGCTCAAAGTGTGACTTAATGTGATGGTTTGTTTGCTCCTCATGGTCGTCTGTGCGTTTGGCTGTGGGTGTGACAGCTGCATTTCTGCATGTTGTGCGTCCTTGCGAATGTGTTGCTGACAGTCATGAGCAGACTGTGGAGTTGTTCTCAGTGTGATTTGGCACATTGGCCTTCCATTGCTCTCACTGGTTTGTGGCAATCATGTGATCACTGTGTGTCTGTGATCAATTGTGCTAACCTGCAGACATTCTCACTCTCTGTGGGCATAGATGTGTGGCTTCATGTTTGAATTAATTCATCATTTCAGCCCATTTGGGTCATGATTCATGGGCTGCTTTTTGACCTTTTTCCTTGACACGGGTGTTCAGTGTTCACCTTACTGTTTACTTCCTCTCTCCTCTCTGTATTGATTTCTGTCATTTTCTATTCTGATGATGACAGCGAAACAGCTCATCTCCATTCCATCCAAACCCGTGTATCATCAGCTTTCTGTTTGCACAGTTGTTGTTACTGTATCATCAAGCTTCCAGTGCAGCATGGCTGACACTGTATCGTACTGCAGATTGCATCTGCTCTTCTTATCCTAAATCCTTATTTTCTTTCTCTTTCGGTGTGTTTTTCTCTTCTTTTCTGTGATGGCAGAGCGAACAAGACCACCACTCGGTTGGTGATCGGCCCTAAGTACCATGAGCTGAGAGACTGGCACCACGAAGTGTCTGCTCGCACCCTCAATGTCCAGTAGACTGTTTGTGTGTGTGTGTGTGTGTGTGCGTGTGTGTGTATGCGCTGTGTCAGTTTGACTTCTGTAGGTGGCCGTTTATGAAAGTGACTGTTGAAGGCTTATGGGCTAAAGGCAAAAGAGGAAGTAAAGCTGAAGTGAGAGCTTGCAAAGGAACAAAGGAACTGTTGGAGTCTCTCTGTATCCGTATGTGTGTGTGTGTGTGTGTGTGTGTGTGTACTTGTCCTTCATTGTTTATTTACTGTATGCGCCTGCACTATGCTGGCCTCATTCAGACCTTTTATTAAGTGTTCTTACATGCTCGACCACTCCAATGATTTCAGCTCTTGCAAGTTCATATTTACCCACTTTGAAAAGTGTTTTAAGTCCAATTTTACCTCATTTTACATGAATTTGGTTTTGATTTAGCATCTTCTGTATGCACAGCAATGATTTAATGAAAAAAGGAGGTATTGTCATACTAACATCCACTAAAACTGGAAGGTAAGGGTGAATCATTGAGCCAAAAAATCTACAGGAAAGATATTCATATTTTTTAACCGGATAGTCTTTGTGTGGTTTGTTGGCATCATTTTCTAAAGTAACAAATGGAAAAACATGATCCATAGTTTTCACTGAAAGTCTCGGGTAGTCTGGACAAATTCAAATATGCAGTTGCATCCACTGCAGCTCTGTCTGTCTCTTGCTTCAATTCACTACAAATAGTTTTTATATGTTTCCTGAATTATTCAGTCTGTGAACATTCTTGAAAACAGGACAACAGAAATTCAAGTAGACAAATCCTGCATCTCATTCTGAATGTCTCCAATACAAAACACATAAAAGAAGGAACTGACACCCCTTACAAACCTCTGCACTGTTATTTCTGCCTTTTTTTCTGCTGTACCACTGTAATTTAAATGCTGGGGAAAAAAAACAGAAGGTGTGTGAAATAAAAGGAAGGAGTCAGTTTCTGAGATAGTTGAAAATAGCATATCTTTGCTTTGCTCTATGTGAGCAAACTGTTGTGTAATAGCCAATTACATATGTTTATGATGTTAACTGGACATCTGTATAGTTACATATCATGGAAGACACTTCAAACCTTTTCATATAAACTGACTTTCTTGAGGGAAGATAACTCAACTTGTTCGACATGCATGGACAGTATGCACGAACCAATAGCTTATATGCTGCAGTATGCTGCTGGGATGTAATGGGTTCTGTAAGACATTATAATGGTGTGAGTTATGTGCAAAGAAGGGAAGCTCTTTACAGTGAGCAGGTCATTACCATTGATGGTGTGCAAAGTGACTGTATAAATGCTTTAAATGGCTCGCTATGCCCTTATTATGTAAAATATTTCCCCAGTGCCTTTACAGTTATCTAATCCCCATGTTAACTGCATATTGTATTAACTTTGATAATAGTCTCTTCTTTGTAGACTCTAGTGTTGCATTTTGGAAATAGCAGGAAATCTAGAGGGAAAATGTAATACCTGTGTTTGAGTTTGAAAAACTTTTATTCTATATTGTAGCTAATAAAGTGATTGCATTCTTTTCCTGTTTCCTTTTCTCTGTGTCTCTGGTTTCCCTTCCTTCATTCCTTCCCTCCTTTCTTCCTCCGTTCTTTCATTTTCTAGTTGTTTCACTGAATCTGAGGCAAACGGTGGGGAGGTCAGGTATAAATAATTATCTAAACTTTTTTTTTCACCTCTTCACCTGTCCTGATAAATAGACTCTTGACAAGTAAAACAACAGCAACTTAAATTTGATATAATTAACAGATCACTTTGCATCTGTTGTTAACATAAATCTAAACAACAGTTTGAAGTTTAATCCACTGGGGTTTTGAAAGCTACAACACTGATTTCACATAACTGCATTTTACTGATCTCCTTGACAATAACACACTTAACCTTCATTATATATATTTTTTTTTTTTTATTTAAAATGCACAAAAATCTTAAATTTTTGAGTGAAATACTATTATGCTCAATTATCTGTTATTTGCCAGCAACAGATCTTCATTCTCAGCCTTCAGCGGACTGAAAGATGCAGAATCTGATCACGTGATCGCAAACCAACCAAAGCCACAGACGGCAGGCTCACCAGCCAGTCACCAACAGCCAGAGGAGGGTGCCACAAACCCAAAATATACCCTCGTTTCCAAACCTGGCAGCCTGTTAAAAACTCAACATCAAGAGAACAATGTGTCGGCTACAGCCCCCCTTCACTTAGTCGCCTTCCCGATGCCGTGTTCAAGTTCTGTGGACATGTTCTGTCAAATGCACCCAAACGATTTGTCTATCATGAACTATCCATTGGCTCCTGTGCTTGTACCTTTAACATACACTGGTTTAAACCCAAGCCAAATAGCAGCATCTCATGCCCAAAGGCCAAATTGTGCTTCTCTCGATGCAACGATTTTGCCAGCCAACATCCCAGGTCTTCTTGGACCGAATCCTGTTTGTACGAGCACTCCTGCTTCCTGTTTACCTGTTTTAAGCATATTACCTGCTCAAGGACTACACTCGTCACGTGGTAGTGACTCTTTGTTAGTTCAAAATAAAACACCAGAAGCCTCCTCTGATCCCGTCTCTGTCCATAGAGCAGCTGCATCAGATTGTATGGTCACTGAGCCACCAAGCTTTCCACTGCCCACTGCTGAAAGGTACATCGTGCTTTAGAATGTTTTATTAAAGCTCACAGTAAAACCTTAAAATACATAACAAGTCTAATAAAAGCTTTTAGGTATATTCAAACTGATTATTTCCTTTATTTTTTTAATTCCCTTGGTGTAGCAGTTCCCTTGTGGCGCCACTAGAGGGCAGCACAGACTCAGAAAAGCTCAAGTCCAGTAACCATTTCATTGATCATGATGGTGATGACCCCAAATTATACAGCCAAGCTGCTGAGTCCCTGAAGGCAACACAACCTCAGTTTGACATTTCTCCTCCAAACAGGTGCTGCACAACAATTCAAATACTTGATGCACATGAAGGAAACTTTTAGTGACAGCTCATTAAATGACTATAACTATCTGTCTGATCTGTGATGTCTGTCCTGTCTGCCTGTCCTCTGACTGTCCTCTCAGTTTCCCAGTCCAAGTCAATACTCCTCTATCTCATAAAGCAGCGTGTCGTCATTTACTTTCTACCAAACCAGTCAGGTAGTGTTGTAAAGCTTTTTACTCAAATGTTGCAGGTTCTACAAATTAGATCACCATATTGTCACAAAGCTGCCAAGCTTTCCGAAACAATGTCGTTTCTATTTTTTCAGTATATTTCAAGTAGACGTTTCATGTCTCTTTTGTCATCAGTGTTTCTCTCCTGTCTTATGCTGCTGTGTAAATTTGTAACAGGAGAGAGCTCCTGTCAAATCCTATGGACTTCCTGCCCAGAGCAGCTCCATGCCCCCCTCCTCTCACCCCCAGTGCCCCCAAACAGTCCCCACGACACACAAACACTGAGCACAGTAGTCCAATGCAGGCGAGGTAAATTGTGTTCAAAATGTGTGTGCGTGTGCTTTATCCTGATTGTATTTTAGCTGTCTCAGGGTATTGCCAGTAACTTCCTCCTTTAGACTTTCAATTGAGTTCTCTTTTCTCTTCCTATTCTTTTTTTTATGTCTCGCCACTGACATCTTGGCTCCATCATGTTTCACTTCCATCCTCTGCCTCCTCTCTTCCTCCCTGTTTCATCACCCTGTCAGAATGACTTATCAGAACAGTCCCTCTGAGACGACAGTGTCTCAGTCCTTACTGGACGCTCTGCTCATCACCCCAGTCTCTCAAGCTCCACCGCTGCGCTTGAGAAAGAAGAAGAAGCGTCGTAGCATCAGTGACCTGCAGCTGCCCAAGAACAAGAGGTAGACAGGACAGTCCTGGACAAAGCTGCCTTTTACTGTTTGAGCGAAAAGGGTCTCGACTGCTTAAATATTATTATTTTTTACACTATTTTAAGTTGAAAAAGTATCGAGAATCATAAATTTAACTCAATATTTAGCACATTTTTCAATAGTTTTGTCCAGGTCTGAGTCCAGGAACGAGTGACTAAATATAATCATCTACTTAACACATAATTTGTTATATATGGAGACTCATTCACTGTGTGTATCAGTGTTATGTGATGCATGCAGCTCATCAACTAATTGCTTGACAGCACATGCCAACTATCAAACCTAAAAGGATACTTTTAGGATAGAAAATTACATTTTGTATTTTATTGCTCGTACCGTTTGTCAAAACAGTCCAAACCGGTATACCTATTTTTACCTTGTGGTTTAAAAGTCCGCTGAACACGCCACTCACGGCAGTGGAAAACCCATGTTTGGTCAGACCGTGCCAGCACCAGAAGACAGGATCCATATGTCTCTGTGGAGGCAAGTCACACCAACTATGACATTCTGTGGTCACTACAAACCAACTTGGCAGCATCTCACAGAGATCAGTCATTGGCTAGTGGACACAACTGTACGCATTTAAACCGTGAAGCATGAACCGTGTTTGTGTGTGTGCATGTGAGAGAGACAGAGAGGGAGAGATAGAGAGAGTTGAGTGGGTGTCGGCATGGATGGATGTCTTTGTCATTGTGTGTGGGTCAGCGTGTGAATGCACACACACGGATGGTATAGTGTGGTCGGATTGAAATTGATCCAAAGAATATCATAGTGCTGAATTATGCACCATCTGTTGTGTGGTGCAGAGAGCTGCTGGACAGCAGTCAGCTATGTTAATGGACCATTTGTTCAATGTTTAAACGAAACCAACACATTTATGAGATGCATAATACAAGTTCTCGTCGGAGCTACAGTTCACAAGGGGTTACCTTACATATGTAAACAGCTGGGGGACTGGAATGCTTTTGTCTTATTATCACTTAATAGCAGCAAACAAGAAGACTCATAATTAGGCGGCATACAGTGCTGAAAATAGACTTCGGATAAGATAAACACAGGGACGACAACTGAGATTCAGAGCAAGGCCACTGATGCATACGTGTAATTTTCAAGATTGCACTGTATCAGTGTTAAAAGGGAAGAATAGAAACGGGACAAGGGGGAGAAAAAGGCAGATAAAAAGAAAATATCTGTATTCATCTCTCCCTCCTTCCTCTCACCCCTCTTTAATTATCCCTCCGGTTAACAAGGTTCATGCGTGGCCCAGTTTGTCCAGATGGTCAGCACTCTAACCGGCTCCTATTGAATCAAAACAGTGGGCCCTCCATTAATCAACCAATCACAGTCTCGCAGAATACAATTAAGTTCCCCTGTAATTGGCCTGATTGGTGGAGAATATTAACGAGCTGTGCTGTAATTGGCTCTAATGAATGAAGGGCTGGGGAGCTTCTTATTTCCTGCTCTACTTGTCACCTGTTGTTAGCCAATAACCTCAGCTAATGTGAATGAATGTTGTTAGCTTGTTCATCCAGCTGATTTGAATAGATGGCACTGTAGCCTTTAATCTCACAGTGATACAGTTTAATAGCATGATGAGGATGACGTCTTTCCTGGTCATTGCAGGACCATCCGGCTCGATATCCTGTTTGATAAGTGAGTGCCAGATAATGCTGTCATTTCTGATTAGATGTAGAAAAAAAAATTTGAATTTAATTTGGTTAATTACTGTGTCCTTGCTTAATTTGGCTACTTTTTCACCCTGATGGTGATGTATGGGTGTGATTCACCAACCTGAGGGTTGGGATCCCCAAATGGTCCAAAAAATAAATGTGAGGGGGTCACAGCATGATTAAATGTGTAAGAAAGAAAAATGTTTCAGTTACCCAAAATGTAATTTTTCTAACATTTCTCTTATTTTGCTTTTCTTTCAAAATACTCAACAAAAATGTAGAATGTAGAAATAAACAATTTGTCATCCCGACCATGTAACTACAATGTCTACAGTGAGCCTAATGAGAAAAGTTTGCTCTATGTCGTCCCTTCTCTTTCTCTCTTACCTCATTTTTTATTACCTAGTATAGCAGTGCCAGACTATATAGTCTAGCACTGCAGAATACAGAGGATTTAATAATATCAAAGGATTCGTAAAGAGAGCTGATGAGCATGCAGTGACTTTACAGTTAATCCCGCCTGCTTAATTACACGAATCAGAATTTTAGGTACTAATTTACATCTACAATAGAAGAAGAAATATTGCAGAACTGAAGAGAAAAAAGTGCAAATAAGGGTCAAGGTGTTTTCTCTGCATATAGATGTGAAAAGTTAGTGTGCACCATCTCCACTGTCTCCCCCCTCCAGTCAGACACACAGGGTATAAAATGATAAGCAGATAATGAGAATGAAGAGAGATACTCTGTAGTCTGACAGTCTGTTTCCTATAGAGAGTACTCAGATTAGGACTGTATCGGCTAAAGGCTGATTAACCGGAATCAATGCTAACACAGCGATCCACAGGGTGCATTTATCACAATCCTTGTCACCGCGCTGTAGCTTGTGTGCTTAATGTTTAACAGAGTGTATTAGTCAGATGTCTCGTCTAACTATTTATCCCTTCAGTTTCAGAGTATTTTCTTTTTTTCTCCATTTTACAATAACAAGAAATGTTCGATATGACAAGAATGGCAGTGCCATAAAACATCTAATGAACTTTATCTGCTATTTTGTGTTTGTGTATTTGCTAATAGGCCTTATTTCTTTTTCTGTGATATTTTTCTTCTCATATGAAAGGGTGTCTTGGCACCAGTCGGCCACAGAGGAGGGAGACCCTCTCTTCTCCTCTCCCGTCAATGCCGTCTATGTCTTTAGGTAAATTTAAAGTCTCCTCTTCCATGTGAGTTGCACATTTGACCACATGTCCCACAGCTACTTCTCCACAAACACTCACTCAGAAAGCTGGAATGAGGGTACTCCTGGTTGGTAAACCAGGTGAACCCTCTGCTCTGTGGGGACCATTTTATGTTATGGGTGTCCCAAGTGTTCAAATGAAGTGTGTGCATAAGGAAATATAACATGACAGAGGCTGCGAAGCACCGACTGAGGTGAAGCCAGCACAAACACATGGGTGACATTCTTCCTCTATCTTTCTCTGCCTGTCAACTCACCTCTCATAGTCTCTCTCTCTCTCTCTCTCTCTCTCTCTCTCTTGTTCTCTTTCAAATCTGTCCTTCTCGCTGACACAAAACATACAGGCACAACTAATGTAACCATGACTGCAGTTGCCATAACACTTGTCTCCCATGAGTCCCCTAACGGCAGGGCACAAGGGGAAGACAGCAGTGATCCAACTGCTGGCATCGGCTACAACTATGCATTAAGGGTGTAATACGTCTAGGGAGGGATCACTGGCCACCCAAGCTCCTCAGCTGGCATGATGAAAACGAATTTACTTGAAAACACACGCACACACTCACACACACTTGAAGTTAGTCATAGAGAGGTTATTCATTTTGCATCATTTTAAAAGGCAGTGGAGAATTTAAAACTCTGGGGTCACGTATGATTGAAAAACAGAGACATTTAACTCCCTTGCACAACGATAGCTTAATGAGCTCTTGCATCCGTCTGACAGAAAATGAATTTCAGAGCCTGCTTTGGTGTTCTTTAAATGCAAGGGCACAAGTGGAGAACATTTTGCATCACGAGGAAGTATTTGCTCGTGTTTTGTCTAACAGAAAATGTGCCAATGCCACAAATTATAAATGTTTACATTTCTGTAGAGAGAAAACGTGCTACAGCACAATTCACTGAGTATAAGCTCAACACCTACCACAACACCATGCTAGGCTGTGAAGGGAGCTAAGCAGCACTGTTCAAATCTTGTGAGGTCATTTTCTCTATTTTGTCTCTTGAATTAGTGTTCATGCATCATTTGATGTGGTCACCACTAAATTTTACTGCAGCCTCTTAAAATTACTCAGCCTTTAACCCAAATGCAAAATTTGTGTAATTTATTGTGGCCAATGAAAATGGACTGCAGATGTTACCACTGGGACACATGCAGTTTGTCTTTCATAACCTCAAAGAGGAATCCAAACCAAAATGTTGTGCACTCAAAGGCAACATTTGAAAAAAAAGAGAAGAAAAGGAGAAAGAGAAGTTGCAACAGCGTTTACCTGCATTCACTAAGTTGCTGTGCATCTCTGCACCAAGAATCTACCATCCACCATCAGTACTGCTATTCTGGCATCTTTTCTACTGTACATCTGCAAAAGGAACTTCTGTTCATTACACAATGCAATATTTCACTCTGCTGGAGTGAATTGCTCTCTGTTCAGTCATTTGAATTAAGTTTCTGGCATTTATTTGCAACGGGTGTGTCGTATTATTCGTGCTGTGCAAACCTACTCGTCCCCTATCCATCATCATTCCGGTGGCCTGGACTCTGTTCTGCTGTGGATGTGGCACACGAGCAGCATTCTTGTGCAGACTGTAGTCACAAGGAGGAAGTGCACGGTAAAGCCAAGCACTGTACTGTTTTGGCTGTGGCTGCATGCTGTGTTTTGGTTGGTACCATATTTGTCTCTGCTCTGTCAGCAGGTAGGTGGTCTGGAATCTGTCTCACGGTATTTTGACAGGAACTTGAAAAATGAGACTGTGCTAGTTTTTTGGTGGGATTTTTTTTTTTTCCTGTCGCTCTTCTTTTTTTTTTCTAGTGGCTCTGTGCACAGTGAGCTCGTTGAGATTTTTTTGCTAGGGATAACATCTTCTTAAATAACAAAGAAACCTAGACACAGACTATGCAGCAAATAAACAAACAGAAAGAGCCACAGTCTGCTGTTGCGTGATCCATCATTCTGAATGAGTGGGATGCATATAGCACCTATTTGTTTTGCAATTTAAGCAAAGCAAAGTGAGTTTATTTAACATTGGATTGGAAATGATGGTTTTTGCTGTGTTTTTAATTGAATGATTAAGTTGGAAAAATTAATTAATTTTCATTTTGTCTCTCTGCACAGTGAGGAAGCAGAGGAGCCAGAATTAAACAGCCATGAGTCTGCAGTTGTCAAGACTATGATCAAGGGACCTGCTGCACCCCACGGTAAACACTGAGGGAGTCCTGTCCACCTGTGATAGCAGCACATCTCAAATGCTTTTCTATGCACTATTTTTTTTTTTTTTGACGCATTCACATTGAGCACTGGTTATTTCCAGCTGTAATTTTTCCACCATATATAAAATATGATTTACAGACCTGGGACCGAGCCACAATAGGCATGTCTCCTATTAACGGACTGAAATAACATTTCCGTCTTTGTGACCGCATATTAAAGTAAACAGCACATAATGCATGGGTTTTGGTGACTAAAATGCATTTTTGTTCATCGAGCCAATTGCTGCATGAAATCTGTGGAACAGTACGTTACTGCCTCAATCTGCAGCCAAAGCCAACAAAAGAATATCTGTATGCTTGTGTGTGAGTGTGAGTCTCCTTTGCTGTGGGCATGCCGTGGTATTTTTCTGGCTAAATTAACTAGCTGAGTGTAATCAGACTGAGGTGCTTGAACTGTTTTCTTAGCATAAGTCACGGAAAGCACATGCATACCCAATATGTAGAGTCCCCCAAGTAGATTTCTAAAAATAAACTCTCATTTAGGAACTGAACTAAATCTTCTTTTAACTATGTATTTTGATTAATTTATATATTCCCCCCTACAGTTAAAAAGGTTTTTTTTTTTCCTCATACAAAAAATGTTTGGTTCCAAATCCTGGCATAATGTAAAACTGATTTACTGCTGTTGGATTGAATGTTGTTGCAGCCAGTTAGTAGGGGGAAAGAGGCTTATTTTCCATGGTTGAAGCGTGACATATGTTGTGAAACAGGTCATTGCAGACTTTCTTTTTCTTCTTGCGTCTTTTTCCTCTGTGGAAGCCCATTAAGCAGGCGAGAAGGCCCCGCTCTGCCTGTGGCGACTCGCTTAGTCACACGTGCAGCAGTTCTACACTTTTGGAAAGATAATATTTACTAAAGGGACCTGTCGGGTGTTATGAGTAAAGTTTTAAAGGCAAGTCACAGAGCTGCAGTATAATGCTTGCACTCTTCCCACAGATTTAAAGATTGAGTGTCTTTTCTGTGCATTATTCTGTTTATTATATAACAAAAAAGGAATGTATCTAGCTATTTGTCTTTCTGTTTACTTGTGAATATTCTATGAAATAATTAGCCTGTGCTTCACTTTCACCCCCTCCGGTCTGTGAGAACAAGTCTTCGTCTCTCCCTCAGTTCTCTCGCTGATATAACTGCCACTCACCAAAAATCGTAAATGTGGTAACCTACCCGGGGACCCATGCTCATGAAAATATACTACTAGGCCGTATAGCACCCCAGCAGCTGTAAGCCGCTGACCCATTTTGAGTCCTGAGCTGCCTTGTTGCAAATGCCCATTGTAAAACAAATTGGCAAGGTGTTAAAATTTGAAAACACACACACACACACGCACACATACACATGCTTCACCCGCATCCTCCACTTTCCTCCTCCCTCCCCATACCAAAGTAGCTTCACATTCAACGTCAACCTTATGAAGTGCATGCTGGCTTGATTAACGTCAGGTTCACTAAAAGAATGAAACATCAGACTGCTTATAATCATTTGACCTGAAACTCTCTTTTCTTTACATTCAACAAATGACAGTAAAGCAGTCTCGAAGTGAGGAGGCATTCATACTTGTGACATCTTTAAGCTGCATTTTAGCTTTCATCTAGCATTGTCAAAAGCAAGCTTTGATTAACTTTCACTTAAAGCTATCATCAAAACATTTTTTTAGTAGAATTTTCGCATGAGTTTCACCTAATGGTCCCATTTTGGCTTTTCTTTACTGTTTTGGTTAACTCTTACTGCTCAAATAGCATCAATTTTGGCCAAAGAAGGGGGTTATTTTCTGCCAAAAAGCACTAAAAACCCAGCACATGCTAGCTGCAGAGCGCTAGACAGACAAAGTTAACAAATTGTATAGTGAAGCAGAACAGATAAACAGCCAGATTTGTCCCTTGCAATTGCTGAAGGCTGTAACAGAGCAAAAAAAAAAGTAGATTTGGCTTAAATTCATCCAAAGACCATTAACAAGACCTTGAGTAAATGATGTCGTTGCTCCGTAACTGCTGGTCGAAATAAGCAGCTTTTTGCTGACAAAATTCACCATATCAACCTAAAAGGTTCATACAAGAAGACAGATACAGTGTGTCAAAGCTGTGTTCGTAATTTTCTTTTCTGCTGTCTCAAAGTGAATGAAGATAATCAGTTTTTGCAGGTTTAACTTGTATTTTTTAAGTTGTAAGCTTAAATCAGTACCAAACTAGCCCCAACGTGAAATGTAAACCCATTCCTGTTCCTGCCCAAACACACACACTTAAACATGACATATAATAGTAGAAGCCAAACTCCAAAAGTAGCCCTTACCTGACCACGCACACGTAAACAAATACACATCACCATCCACTGTGTGGAGATCAAAGGCCAAGCGGCATGTTTAGCCAGGTGTCTGGGAAGCTGAGGGAATGTCTTGGTGGTCTATGCATGTGTATGTGTGTGTGTGTGTGTGTGTGTGTGTTTTGTCATGTGCATGCATGCACATATGCCATAGGAATTTGTCAAAGGTGGAGTGATAGATTCTGTGAAGAGTGATGTGGTGAATCCATGGCTTTGACAGCAGCAGTCAGCCAGCTGCATGCACCACCATGACACCTGCTGATAAATAGACAAAGAGGGTAAAGGTCAAATTACTTACACACCTGGGAGGAAAACACAGACACACACATGCACATTCAGTTTTTGATGCCATGAGTGCTGATCTTTTTGTTTTTTTATCCTTTGTTCTTACATTTTACCACCTTTTTCTCTCTGCTTCTTAGCCAATATAACCCTAAATCTCTCTTCTATTCCCCGCAGGCCACCGTCCACATCCTGGTTTGATCACTCCATCATTCGCTATGAAGGGTAATGGAAGTGTCAATGTCCCGAGAGGTCCAGTTCCAGCCCGACCTGTTCCGCAACCCCATCCCAAAGATGAGGACACCTTAGTCCAAATGGCAGAACACTTTCCTGCTGGGACTCGAACGCCTATGTGTGCCCGCTGCAACATGGTCATCAGGTGAGAGACAAATAGTTATCTTTTTACTTCTTTTTGCCAGACAATTAAAAAAAACCCCAGAGAATTCTATCTAGAGATCACTGCATAAGTATCATGCTTGGTAGCAATATATGGTATGAAGAAAATCTGAATGAAAAATCTGTGGGATCTGTCATCTGGAAGGAAGGAGATATTCATGACCATTTATAGTTAAAAACATGAAAGAAAACAGTCGACATTAATGGTGTTTTGTTCCATCGTCTCCTTAACTTGGCTGCACATGCATCCATTTTTACTCTAGCAAATTAACATAGGAAAGGAAAATATGTCCACTTCTGAATTATTAAGTGTCCCAGTTTGGCACTTAGAATAATTGACTTGAAACCATCTCGAGTAAATAATCTGTGTATGAAACTGAAGAACTACAAGATCTGACTGCAGTATAGATAAGGGTAAGGGGAATTAAATTGCACTTGCACCGGACCAAACTGTAGAGTGATGTTGTAGGCCGACTGCACACACATTTGTCTCATTCGAAGATCAGTGATATGACCCATAATAGAGAGTAAGATTTGCTTACTGTACAATGCTTGTAAAAGTTAAGATAGGTTAAATTAAGAACAATAAATCGTTTCAAATACAGGGTTTTTCTTTCCTTGTCTTCTTGTGTAAATCCAGCCTGAGTTGCATACATGTGCACATCACTATGAACTTGTCCACTAGCAGACTGCTCTAACACGAGCGTTATCGCTCAGCTTGTGTCATCTTACATTACATATCACTAAGGATAACATAGCTCACATACAAATGGCTGCCAAGCTTGGGTCACTATCAGAAAAAGCCTAGATAAGCACAGCTGTTGTGTGGAGGAAATTAGCCTCTGTTGTTTTCCTACTTTACCTAATCATCAAAGTGGACCGAGCCAAGGCACAGTCTGAGTGGAATTTGAAATCTACCAACTGTTTGGATCTTTAAAGCACAAAAGCCAAAAATTGACTGGTTCCAACCTCTTTAATATGTTTTTGTTATTGTTGTTGTTGTTTTTTGTTCTTTTTTTAATCATCATTAAATCATTTTCTCCTTAATTAAGTTACTAATTAAGTTCCTCACATTATCATTCATTTGTTTTGTCCTTTTGGTTTGCTTTGTTCCTCTTAGTGTCATTTTTGCTAATAGAGAGATTTTATGTAACTGAAGGTAAAATCAAAAGTTGATTTCCACTTATCCTATTGTCTCTGCCTATGTGTTTTTTTGTTTGTTTATTTCTTTGTTTGTTTTTCAGAGGTCCATTTCTAGTAGCCATGGGGAAATCATGGCATAAGGAGGAATTTAATTGTGCCCACTGCCGCACATCCCTGGCAGACACCGGCTTTGTGGAAGAACAGGGATCCGTCTACTGTGAACACTGCTACGAGGAGTTCTTCGCTCCAACGTGCAGCCGCTGCCAGGCCAAGATACTGGGAGTGAGTTGATGTGAAGCGAAATGGATCTTTGCGTGTGTGTGTGTGTGTGTGTTTGTGCGTGGGTGGCTGAGGAACAGACATACAGGAAGAAAAATGGTGATACTGAGCAAGCAAGAGGAAAAG
>JAPZDX010000021.1:19394224-19409680 GCA_029783625.1 Naso annulatus
GTATGGGTATCTGTCTTCAACTAGTCATCTCGTAAAACACGCAAGATGATGAAACTGCTTCAGCAAACCCTAAATGAGTGTCATTAGAACACATCACAGCCGCTTCACGGATTACTTTGAAGATAAAATGGGAGCTGCTGCAGTGAGAAAAGTAAAAGCACAGTTATAATAAATGGCAGAGATCCCTTCCCTCTTGCACCTCTCAATTTCTGGATTTTTCACAGTTTGTTCGAAATCTCTCTCATTATGTCACTTTGAGGAAACAACATTAGCAATAAAAGAGACGGGAAGAAAGAGATGAAGAGGGAAGTTTGGGGAAGAAAGCAGATAGGAAGAAAGGAAAGAAGCAGGCGAGGGTTCGGCAACATAACGATATATATTGATATTGGGATATGAGACTAGATAGCATCTCAGATTTTTGATATCGTCTGTCGTGATGCAAATGATAAACAAAAAATAATTAACTATTCCTGTTCTGCCTTTATCCACTTAGTCATTATGTCAACATTACTAATGATTATTTATCAAAATTTTCATTGTGTTATTTATTTTAATTTAAATTGTTTAATAATCAATAGTAATACCTACAATATTATTGTCACATTGACACTGAGGCATCTGTTAGAAATTATCATTGTGATATCTGATTTTATCTGTGTTGTCCAGCCCTGTTTACACGGTAAAAATAATAATCTCTCACTTTTTATTACTTAAGTTACATTCATACCTTCTAAAGACGTATTGCCCGGCCAGGTGGTCTTGCGCCTTCTGTTAACTTTTTTCTTTTACAAGTGCTGCATTAGCAATGGGCTAATGTAACACTTAGTCGTTTACTTGAATGACCCTTCAAAAGAGAATGGGATCAAATCAATAGAACCTAAACAAACTTTCCCTCAGTTTGGTGTCCACAGTTGGACCGTGCCCTGCTTAGTTCTATGTGAGTCAATACGCTTGTAAACACAAAGCATGTGTTCAGAGTTTAAAGCAAAGTGTCGGCTTTGGCGATTATCCAAAGCGGGCTGGCTTCTCTCCAAAATGACCACAGCTGCAACAAACTCACAAATTGTGACTTAAGTGAACTGGTGCTGAATCGATTCACAGCTATCAGACAGGAAGAAAAAAAAGGAATCAAGTTAATTAAAGAAATCTGTCACCGCGGTGCAGTGCATTCATTTTCATGACACAACTCTGGGATCCTGCTCTGCATTTTAAATGAAGCAAGACTGATTGTGTTTCAGTAGACCTGTTATGCAAGACAAGTAAAACAGATACAGAAAACAGGACTTAATGTCCATCACAGGGTTACCTTCGAGGCATAACCTGCTAGTATGTTTTTATTAACTTGGGTATGATGTCATGTCTTATGCATTGTAACTGGCTTTTCTGTCTGTTTTCTGCAGTTTAAAGTGATGATCTCAAAGATTTTTATTTGGATAAATGTCTGTTGAGTCACTATCTATCACAGAGTGAGGTAAAGCAATGTTGACTGAGTCTATGGCCCGCTGATGACAGCATTTGTATTTGCAGCATTGCTGAGTACTGAGATCTGAGTGTCTGTAGCGACATTCCCTCGCTAAATCAGTAGCAGCACACAGTTAGTAACGCCTTTTGTGTCAGTCAGCAGGTGTTGGTCTGCCCAGCGGGTTGGTGGAGATAACGCCACAGGCTCGCTCTAAGTTGTGTCTAACCAGACTTTTTTTTTATTTCCTGTGAGTTGCAATAGCTAATTAACGCACAAAAAAACATCATCCAGGCCACAACAGCTGAAGTCCAAGCACAGGTCCAAAGAAAAAGAAAACTTATAGTTCTGAAAAAGGTAAACAGGCCATCCACAGACGTAATAAAGTGGACACTATTTGGTTTCGACTTGAACTCTGGGATATGAGGTCCAAAAGTTAGCCTGCCATTACAGCTTACTGCCAAAGGTGCCGACAGAAAAAATGTAACTCAAATCCTTGAAATTACCACTTTAAGTTAAATAATTAAAAATGCATGTAAAGTCACCATACCTAATATTTTTTGTGCAGCATTGACTTGTTATTTTAAGGAGGAAAACACAGAGCTGTGGTTTCTACCGTTACTGAATAACACTCAGAGAATAGTGAAGCATTTGTGCAACAACAGCCAGATATATCCAAATTTACAGAAACAATCACCTAAATGATTTAGTGAGCATACACCAATGAATTTGCAAATGATAATTTACATCATACAAGCAAAGATGTAAATGATTAATATGCCATGACTTCGTTTCTCTGAGAGTGAAATAAAATTTTAGAACTTGTGAAGCTACTGTTTGAAGACTTTTGTTTGATCAGCACAGCAAAAAGATTTCACTATCAAGGGAACTGATCACAAAAGCAAAGCTCTAGATCTAGTAACTCAAAATGACAAAGTATGAGCCAAATGTCAGCGCTCAATCAAAGAGAGAAACACCAAGATGGGTGAGACAAAAAGGAAAGGGATGATGATAAAACAAAAACATCAACTTACATGGGATTCCCAAATCACTCTTTTCTTTGGGCTCAGTGGACTTCTGAAAAAATGAACCTTGAGACAGGAGAAGAAGGGGGTGGTGGAATGGATGACGGGGAGAGGAACACAACAATCAAAATCAAACAAAAAAGTCAAATAAAATGGAATGAAAACATTACAGGACAACGCCACAAAAAAACCCCCAAAATTTGTTTCATTCCCTGTCACTTTTCCTTGTGACTCATCTGATATGAGTGCTCTGTCAGGATCCTTCGGTTTCACTTTTCAAAGCAGTGTGCAACCCTTTAGAGTCTGTTTGCAAAGCACAGGGCTTTTAAGCAACAGCAATCACATGCAAGACTTTCAGGGATGAGACTGGGGCTCGAGTCCCACCAAGAGCGAAAGTCAATGACTTTCCAAAGCCAAACCAAGTCTGATTTGGCCTAAAACAAACCAAACTGCAACTGTTTCACAACACTAATGATTATTTTAAAACAGTGAACATTTCACAGGATTACCAAGGCTTAGTGGTGAGACAACTGCACGCAGACACTAAAGGGGTAACCAGCGCTTTAAAAAATTATCCCAAGAGGATCCTGACCAAGCGTCATTATGTGACAAGTTTAGAGTGAGAATGTGTTGATCTTTCTAGCTTTTTCTGCTGTCCTACAATGACTTTAGTTGTCTCAGTCTCCAAATAAATATCAGAGGATCTGAAGGAAAACAACAACAACAAAAAAAATCCTCTTAAAACCAATTCAGATGATGTAAAATAGGATTAATTTGAGAAACTGTGGTGTCTTTAAGACAGTTAGAGCTGTGTCATGTTGAGTGGTCCACTTAGTCATAGCAGACAGAAGGTCTATGACACAAATGAACTGCTGATGTACTGATGTATAATTGAAGTGCTGGTGTATAATTGATAAGGGCAACACAGCAACATCGTGTGCTTAAAAGCTTCTTGCCCAACCAGCTGGATGTACAAGACACACTGATTTGGCACCAAAGGACAAGAAAAACTTACAAGGTTAAGTGGGGTGATGTGCAAATATAAACACACGAGAGAACTCGGGAACAAGCATGATGTGTTTTTTTCTTTTTAGCTAGGCTGGTGGGCGGAGCTACGCTGCTCCGGAATGTTGACATTAATGTTATTTTGTCATATAATCCAAAGGGGGTTAATTTGGATATCACATAACTTCCACATAAAATCATTGTATTAAATGCTTCAGTAAGTGACTGCACGACTACATCCGACAAATGTCATGCTGATTAATGTCTGAACCAGTGATGATAGTCGGAGCAACATGCCATGACATTTTTATCATGTTCCAATTACAACACAGTAGTTCAAACAAACATGAAAACAATGATGGCAGTAAGAAATAAAGCGTAAATGATAGTAGCAGCCAACACAAGCATTATGCAAAGAAAAGATGAGCACAAAACATTTAAGAAAAAAAGCAGAAAATAACTAAAAGCAGCACAGGAAACAATACGACACAGTAAAGTGATTAGAAGCCACAATGAGAAGAAACAAAAGCAGGAATTAGAACAAAGCTTTCAATGGGGAGACGGCTTGTCTGATGCTCTGCAGTACCTGCTGACACTGCCGACTGTTTTGTGTAGTACAACACAAACACAATTCAGTGTTCTGTCCAAACACTGGAGTTACATAACAACCACTATCTCTTGTGATTACTGTGGTTTTAGAGACGGCACAGCAGATTTTATTTGCTCTGGAGGTACAGTTATGTAGCGCACGCATTTACACAAACGTGTACACATACACATGGAGTGGGTAGTGAGTGAAATGTCGTGCTCTCAAGGATGACACAGCGGAGCACCGAGTGAATCTGCTCCGAGAATCCTGATCAATGTGTCAGAAAAGTGTCAACAGGCCAAAAGATATAAGACAACACAAACAACTCTTAAAAAATAAAAAGTATGAAAGACTGACAGCTTCTGTCACAGAAACACACACATACAGACTCGCACTGATAAAACTCTCCGATAAACAGATAAACACAAAGAGAGAGGAGGCACTCCGCGAGAGGTAGAAGTGAGGTCAAACGGATTTCTACCTCTCAGGATTTAACAGGGTGACTTTGGAAAAAGGGCAGCGGAGATGTGGAGATGAATAGAGAAGCGGGAGGTGTCGGTGGAGAGAGAACGAGAGAGTGAGAAAGAGGGATAGTAGAGTGAAGTGCTTTTTGAGCACAGTCATTAACTCAACCTCTACACGTTGACAGAACATGCTCAGTTCATTCACAACCCGTTAAATCAGCAACTCACCACTGCTTAACTTTTCTTCCATTAAATAAAGAATGAAGTTTAAAATGTGAAAGTTACATCCAAAGTCAACAAAGAAATAACTGCAACCGTTTTTGTTTTTTTTAATTGTTTTTTTTTTTAATGAAGATCTGTCTTTTTCTATTAATGATATTGTTAAGTATTGTTGTCCTTTCCCTATGTAAAACAACTTAGTATGTAAGTGTAAGTGCCCATTGGATAACAGCACAACTGAACCATTTTCTCTTTAGAAAAGAAATTTCAAAAGATCCATCATTTGGAAAATTATTAGAATAAACTTTGCAGGAATCACTTCAAGCCTTTCAAATATCCACTACTTAACCTATGAAATGCTGTGCATGCAGAAAGCCCCTCTGACAGCCAAACACACACACACACACACACACACACACATGCACGCACACCCACGCACGCACGCACGCACGCACACACACACACGTACACACACACAGTTCATAGATTCCTGTAAACGCAAGAGGAAACAGCTGAAACATTAGTGCTGACATAAAACCACGTCTGTGGAGTTTTTTTAAAGACAGAAAATCAATCAGAGGAAATGAGCCTAAATCTATACCTCTCTAGGTTTTATCCCAGATTCTGTGGCCATACCTCACAGGCCTCAGGGAATCCTTGTGATGGACCTGAGACACGGTATCTAATACACTGCATACAGAGGAGTGGGCAGGGCTCTGCATATACAGTAAGCTGGGTCAATAATGTGCCTACGAACAAAGCTTTGTGAGGGATTATATAATATCATTCCATTGCTCATGAAATAGAACATCTATTAAATCATCACTACAATCCACTCCCCTCAGGCTGCACAGACAAGTCCTTCACATAATCAATGGCTCACTTGGATGAAGGCTTTGTACTCACTGATAAAACATATTTCTCCTGCACAGAAGTCCTGACTGCGTGCTTGTTACCTTTTGATTTATTTGACCACGAGTGTCTCACTGATATTCAAAATCTTTTAATGAGTGTCCTAACCAAGACAGGAAGCCAAAAAAAAAAAAAAAAAGAGATCACAAACCACATATGACATTATCAGACAGATCAACATAGCATCATAAACATATTTAAAATCACCCAACTATCACATAAAAGCTAACACCCTAAAAATATCAACAGTAAATCAATAATATGATGAGTGTATGTACAGGCAACAATAACATATATACATTAGGGCTGTCACCATTCACGTGTTAATCGCTATCGATTAAGAGTCGATGATTAATGTGTTTGGGTTTTTTTTTACATTGTGGTAATTTCATGCTGCTGTTTTGTCCCTTCGACGCAACCTTAGTCAAGCCCCGCAGCGATTTCCTGCCTCCTAACGTCAGT
The DNA here is from genome assembly GCA_029783625.1 of Naso annulatus. NCBI lineage: Eukaryota > Metazoa > Chordata > Actinopteri > Acanthuriformes > Acanthuridae > Naso > Naso annulatus. The sequence goes on from JAPZDX010000021.1 coordinate 19,400,360, forward strand.
CAAAGAGACGCTCACACTTTATGTAATTTTAATTTTTATAACAGACGTTTGAGTTTGTTGACCCACTTCCCAGCAGATCAGCCGTGGTTAGCACACGTGCCCTGCAGTTTACCTCCAGCATGTATTTGATTCTAAAATTACATAAAATGCTAACCTGAGTCTAAAAATAACATAACGTGGTAGACACACAAGTCACAACAAGCACACAGGGCGACTGAGAGATGTTGCAAAGTTTATCTGATGACTTTAGGCTGAGGCAGGCTAGCACTTCCTATTGACTACTAGTATTTGAGCTAAACCAATTAGCGGTGGGTGAGCTCTGCCCACGTCTTCCCTGTTACTGTTCGAGACCGCACAAAATACATACTCCAGTTGACATCTTATTCCCAATCAAGTTACACTGGTAAGAATTGCTTTACATCGTTAATATGGATTTCAAAATTGTTGTGAAATGCCAAAATGTGGGATTAATCTATTGACATTCAGCAATTTATCACGATTACTAAAAAATGAATCCTTTGACAGCCCTAGTATAAATGTTTCCCATATAAATGTTTTGGTGGAAAAGAATATCTTAAATAGTAAAACTAAGAGCGTGCCACAACTTTTAAACATCTGACAGACGTCTTTACTTTACATCAGCCACTACTTGTCCTTAAAGTCTAAGGAAGTCAACTTGATGAGCACGAGTAGTTTTGAACATAGAGGGTGAAGCTCGTGCTCGTCACAGAGCAAAAGCAACATCTCCTTCCATCCTGATTTGGATGGCAATATTAAAAGCTTTGAGGCATTCACGTCATTTAGTTTTATGTGTTTACCTATTCTCTCGTCTCCTCACTCTGGACATGCCCTTCTCTGCGTCTCTGTCCCTTCTGCTCCATTTACGTCAATGCTTTTCTGCCAATTACTTTATTTCAACAAGTCAACAAATATAATTGCCTCCACCTAGGAAAAACTGCTGCTGCTATATTTGTGCTATAATGACTCGTAATGACCCACATTTTCCATGCGCTTTAGTAAAAGACCTTGTTTTGTTTTTTTTTAACTGGTGTCAGAAATCACCACACAGCAGGGGGACTCTGGATGATTGTTCCACATCATTATGAATCATTACTTTCCTTATAAAACAGGTGTTTTTGACCTGAGTAATGGACAGTGAAAGCGGGAAAAGTAAGGTTAGTCATGATTACAATTAAAAAATCACCACATAAATAATCCCAAACAGGTAAAAAGGAAGGCAGAACAAGAGAAAAAGGAGAAAAATGCAGGCTCCAGACGAAAGGTACGCAAGGGTAGAGGACCCAGTGCAAAGAGCAGCAGGAGAGGAAGAAAGCAGAATGAGAAGCCATGTGAAGAGGACGAGCAGCAAGAAAAAAAACGTAAAGAGAGATAAAGGGCACCAGAAGAGGAAAACTGCCAAACTTTACTGCAACATAGACCAGTAAATACATAAACGAGCTAGATGAGAGATCAAAAAGAACATAAAGCAATGACATTTGCCATGATTTTTCACAAGTCCAGCAGTATGAATGATTGCATATCTGCAGGGTTCAACATATCAGCACAGTCATGATGGAAAGACTCCTAAAGCCTACTAAACCTAATGCTATACAGTAGCTGGAAACCACTGACATGATTTTTCTAAGAATTTGTCAATACCTGGATGGAAACATTGGATGAAAAAGCAAAGTTGCTAAATTCAGCCCTGCCTTTCTAACATCTGAAGGGACATTATCCGTACAGCCATTACATATTCTGTTACGGTTTCAAGATATCAACAAACATAAATCCACTATCGATGTGAAAATTCATTTTATGTATGCTATATGTTAATGTGGAATTATAATCAATATCTTAAATGAAACATTTCAACTACCACGTTACACTTTACTCACCATATCTCTTTGTCCTTTGGCTAAAAACTTGACCATGCATCACCACTGCAAAGACCTGTCTAATCTGGAGTCAATTCACTCTAAAGTTAATTGTCACCTGATGCAACACTGCGAGGCGTTTGTTGCCATTGGCATAACCATTTTTCACGGTGAGGTATGATATATGGCACAACTTCAATGCAGTTAGAGGAGATATGTCAATGCTTTTGGCTCTGAAAGATTCATTATCGTCAACTCACTTTGCATGCAGAGTCCGTCGGTACAGTTTTGAGATTGGAGAACCAGACCCTCACAGTCCTTCCCTCCGTTTTTAGGTGCTGGGTTGTTGCACTCCCTCCTCCTCCACTGGGTGCATTCTGTTCCACAGGCCGACCACTTACTCCAGTCTGTCCATGCACCGTCAACTAGAAGGAAAGAGAGCAAGGGAATAAGAAACGCAAAAAAGACAAGGGTTAAAAAACAACACAGACAACACCAAGTATGATGTCCTCAATTATGTACCAAACTTCCTGAAGCGTTGCATATTTAGGACAGAAAAGTACAAAAAGAGGAACAGAAGTGAAATGCAGCAGTAGCTGAGTACATAACAGAACAGGTACAAACTTGGGGCCACAATAAAAATAGCACATGAAGAAAAGGATACAGTTCAGTATAAACATAGGAGAATGCAGTGAAGAGTTACAGCAGAGGACACTGAAACAAGGCATACCGGTGCACAGTGTGGTGCAGGGCAGTTTCTGTATGGCCTGTCCATCACAAGGCAGTCCTCCGTTGAGAGGGGCTGGGTTTGTGCAACTGCGGGTTCGTTTCTGGAAGCCTCGTCCACAGCGGATGTTACAGACTGACCACTCCGTCCATGTCGACCAACCACCGTTCACTGTGGCAACAGATCAGATCAGATTAATCAATACATGAACCCATATATGCATTGATTGGCTATTTCAACAAAACACCAAACAAAATTTGATTCCTCTTTTATACCAGCTTTTTTTTATTAATGTGTTTGTACACATCTTCTGTAAAAGATCATCAATGCCATACACAAGTCCTCTCTACTTCAATGGAATGGTATGGCTGTACCCAACTAAGAATTTTGTGAGTCGAATTGTACTTTGCTTTTTAATACAAAGTTACCCTTTCCTTTTTTCCATTTAGACAATCTGCCGATAAATATCAGCCTACATGAGTCTCATGGTTTTTTACCTATGAAGACTCAAGTTTTTGTGGGTTTTTTTGCTATCTCTGACGTGAAAACACCAGATTTTCACACAGTAAAGCTGTGCATCCTGCTCGTGGTTCAGTCTAAGGATGCCAGCGCACAACGGCACGTCTCTCCTGTCAGACTGTTGACCGCGCTGTGAGCCGGGGACTCAATCACAGTGGACGACAGTACAGGAGGTTGCACCACCGTCTGCTTCGGAAGTGATTTAGCCAGCTCCACTGACAGTTATCACTGGAGCAGGTTGGCCTCTGTTTTGCTCACCCTTCCCCACTTCCATCACAGTTAGTTTTATGGTTTGTGTCCATTTTGAGACTCTGTGAAGTTTACAGCAGCTCATGAAGTTGCTCCTGCATCGTTCTGTCTGACACAGCCTAAATGAAAAGAACAATGGTTTGTCTGAAAAAATGCGAGTAAACTCTGGGTCTTCTTGACTGACGACTCAGATCATCGACCTTTAGGGGACAGGCCTGGCAATGCTATTACGAATGTGCTTTAGATTGATTGTAAACAAATAGAGGAAAGTTTGGTTTTATTCTAAAAGCCACAGTGCGAGAAATGTTCCGTTTATCCTGAGTAGAGATCCGTAAGTGACAATATTTAACACAATGTGCCTCTGTGGTGTTGGATTTTGTTGGCCAGCTACAGCTCAGCCGCTGCGATTAATCATTGTTTATTTCAGCTCTTTCTAACAATGTCATCTTTTATTTTTATAATGCTCCCCTCGCCAAGACTGTTATGTTTCTCATTCAGTTTCTTGTTGGTTTTCTTTGTTTGACAGCAGGATTATGAAACCTGGTGGAAGTCTGTAACACATAAAGAGAGGGAACCCATTAAATCTGGGAGCGGATTCACGTCTTGGGGCAGACACAAGTATTAGTTTTCACAAGTGTTTTCAGGAATTTGGCTCCGCTGAAGTAAGTGTCATAAAATCCAGTACATGGTAAAAAAGTTCATCTGTGGCAAAGCATCGCCAATTGTAGAAATACGATGACTTCACGTCATAACGAATATTAACAGGTACCATTAATCTTATGGTGTAGCACAAGCACGTTGTTTCTCAAATTTATATTTGTCATCGTTTAAGCGACTACAAAACAATGCAACTAATTATTGCCCCTTTCACATCCAAATATGAATTCACTGCTTTAACGTCCACCAGAGACATTAAGGAAGAAACATGTAAACTTCGCACGAAAGAGCAATAGTTGAGCAGTACATAATACATGCACAGCTGCAATGATGAGGCTTCAGAAAGGCACAACCATATTTTGACGTAACTCTAATAGTTTTGGAAACATATCCAGACAGTTTAGTGGTTTGACTTGCAAATTTGCATTTCATAAAAGAGTGGACTATTGGCTTTGGCAGAGGTCTGCGCTCTCCAAGTCCCCTTCTAGTTTTTAATGTTTAGAAATCACTCTGTACGAGTTTGTGTGCTTGCAAACCTGCTTGCCTCAAATTGGCCCTTGAGGGACAAATAAAGTATTTTAAATCAAACTGAATCACGGTCTGTAGATTACAAACTTATTTGAAAGCCTTGAAACAAAACAGGTCTGTGATGAAGAATGAAACGGTGCAGGGTGCATTAAAGTCCATTTCTATCACACAAGACTTTCATCGTCAGTGGAGAAATCTGTGATTTTTAATGTGTTGTTTGATTTAATTGAACTATTTGTCTGCTTTACAGATGCCAGGAGGCTGGGTTGTTGAAGTTTAGTGAGAACAGCTGGATTTTCCTGCACAGCATAAAAACACACGAGCGCGCCAGCACGCACACACAAGCACACACAAACACACACACACACACACAGTCCTCTGCAACTTTTGGATCATCCTGCTGCTCCTTTAGCACAATTTTTTCACACTGTGTTCACATGCTGTCATACTGTTTGCAAATTACTTAACCCTGAACCCTTGCTGGAAAGAGCGCATGGAGAAAACAATAACTGTTTATGGTTTTGAGTTTTCTTTACCCTTGCTAGCTTCACTAGCCATGTGTTCTTTTTTTTTCTCCATATTCTGTTTGCATCTGTTCACTCTCTTTGACTCTCTGCACTTTCTCTCTTTGCTGTTATGTTTTTCTAACATCTCAAGATATTCCCCTACATCCTGACACGTTTAGACTTGATTGTTGCTTCATTATTTTGCATTACTGTTGTTTTCTTCATAAGAATATGTGGCAGCACAATGCAGACAAAGATAAGGGCAGACGAGAGACAGATAGAAAGAGACAAATCAGATATAAAGTTAGAATGAGTCACAAGGACACCCAGAGAGAGAGCTGACATCCGGAAAGGTGCAGTGGGTAGAAGATCCTCCGCTGCATTTCAACAGCTCTGTGTCAGATCGGTGGACAGTGCCCACTCCTTTCCCATCACCCAATTAGAGATGAATCATCAGAGAGGACCAATCAAATCAGGCAGAGTCACTTTTGTCACTGACTTTTCTTTCTTTTTTCCTTCCTCCTTTGCCCTTTCCTTTCCAACTCTGTCCTCCTCACCTGTCTTGCCTCCGTCTATAGCTGCTCCATTTCCTCCCACCTTTATGTTTCCTCTGTTTTTTCCGCTACTATTTCACCTTGTCAACAGTGTCAGCTGGGCCCTTGTGGAGCTGAGAAGATTGAACCACAGATTGAACAATCTATTTCTGTAAGGATACATCAGTGTCAAACCACTCCATCTCTTGCTGTCTGTATCGAACACGCACACATGCACAGTTATTTTTGATTGAAACACTCACTCCTAGTAAATAGACTCAGTGTTATATTTGAGAAAAACACTGTGTGTGTGGGTATGTGGTATAAGTGCGAGTGTGCTGCGGTGCATTATACATTGTTTCTCTTCAAAATGCTTCTTGTCCTCTCAGGTCAGGCTGGCATTTGGTAAAATGGAAAAAAAGGAGAAAGCAAGACACAACATGTGAGGCATTTTCCTCCTCCAAACAAGCCTTTTCTTCTTTTTTTTTTTTAGTAAAATCAGCAGGAGAAAAGCACTGCCTGGAAAACAAACTAACACAATCTAAACCTGAGCTTCTCAACAAAGTTTGTTTTGTTGTTTTTCACAGCTGTTATCATGCCATATGCTGCACAAATCATTTGGTAATGGCACTCTTGGCTGAACAGGCAGACATTTGGAAAGCCCAAGTGTTCTAATTTAAAACTGAAGGCGTGATTGTTGGATTTTAATTGGCTGAGGTCAAGGGTGATGTGGGAATATCAGGCCAATCACAAAAGAGAGAATTGGCATGGCAGTAGAGCTAATTTCATGTGGCAGATGGGGGCTGGCTTGGCCGATTGGAGACAATGTTGGGTGGCTGCAGCTAGCATTTAAAAAGGTGTCATATCAGTATAACTCGACACATTAGACACAAAAAAACGCTGCAAAAACACTCACAAAAACATATCACCTAAATCAGAATAATTACAGCATTCAGTGACAAGCTTTTTAGCACTGTATGAGCCAGAATCCTGCACTCGCCAGCAAACTCACCGTAAACAATAACAGTTGCCGTAGTGCTTCGTCTTTTGGCCACTATGTTCTTAGCCACACATGTGTAGTTGGCTGTGTCGGACAGACGGGCCTGCTTGATGATCAGGTTGTGATCGATGGTGATGTAGAAGTTCCTGTCCTCTGCTGGGTCGATTATCTCTTCGTTCTTCAACCACTCCACCTGGAAGAGACAACGAGGTCAGAGATGGTAAAAAAGTTTCCCGACACCCGAACAAAGAGAGGAGATCATAAAAATCAAGGTTATCGAACATTGAGCATGAACGCGCTAAAAGTAAAAACATGTTGACGAGCAGTAAACGGAATGCACTCACCTGCAGCTGCAGATCGTGAGAGTGAGTGTCATGAGCCCTCGAGGGAGTTAACATCCCCTTGGCAACACCATCACATGCCACTGTGTTGCACCCGTCGCCTAGTTTTTTTCACACTACCAACATGGCCGCGCGGGACAGCCAGGAAAGGCAAGTCGGACTCAGGTTCTGGGACTTCATTTGAATATTTGAAGGAGTTTTATGAAAGGATAAGTGACATTATTCATAGCTCACTTTGAGGCACCTACATGTATCTTATGTTTTTGGACTGCTACATAATAATTTGGTTCATGCAGGCTAAATAAAATGTCCATTGCATCTAACAGTACACCTTTGCTGCACTCTTTTTTCACTTTGTGCACAATATGACACTACTGTTCAAGAGTGAAAACATATACTCTTGGGTTTTAAGTAATCACTATGATACTACAGTGGATTGTGGCAATGACTGGATGCTTAGGATGGATAGGAGGAGGTTATATTGAAAAATAATAGCTGGTTGGAGCAGCTTATTTAAAAAAAAACAAGTGAATGCAAATTAGTTTATTTTTGGGACAGTGAGTTTAGTTCAAAATAGTAAATTGTGAACCGTTAACTTGAAATAGTTCATTTTCATCGGTGTGAACTGAACTGTGAGCCAGCTCATGCAAAGTGTGAAGTTGAACAACACTGGTGAAGTCAAAAAAACAAATTAAACCAGATAAACAATTATTTATTCAATGTAAGTTTTTTGCTTTTTGCAACTATATACAATTTGAGATAAATTTTATGATTATGGTATAATATTGTTTTTCCCAACTTCTCAGCCCTGAAAGAAATGATAAAAGGTGGGTGGGGAACAAATGTGACGGTTTTGAAAGTGACCTTCATCTTAAGCAGTCAACAAAACTAAAAGAATTAGATTTAGGTGTCGGTATAATCTTGTTTCTCAACCTTTTTAGATGACAGGAGGGATGGCAGTACTAACAGGATGCTTTTATGATCTTATTTCTCAGCTGTTTCATGAAGAAAAGCTTTGAGGAAATGACACAATTGAAAATCCAAGTAAATAAATCAATATGTGAAGCTCTGTAGTGATTACAAGGATGATGTTTTTGTCTGTCAGAGACAAGAAGCAAACGTAGTGATCCTGAAAAATGAAACTAAAGACTCATCTGCATTCAAACCTTCCCACTACAGAACCCCGGGATGATCATGTAGAAGAGGAGGAAAATGTCCCGAACATGTGCTTTCACAGGGTACTTTGGGTGAAGGGTGGAACAGCAGGAAACTATCCTATTTATGAGCCTAATCACATTTCCTGAGTGCTGTATTTACTGGTCCAAACCCTCATAAATTCAGCCTGTCCAAGCTTTATGGCAGGCAAATAAATGTCCGAGCCACGTTGTTTAATTCACGTTGTTTAATTTCCTCCTCCCTGCACATTAGGAAATGGAAATCTCAGATACAGAAAAGAGAAAATTCAGTGTTGTCCGTCAGTTTACGCCCGCTCAGGCTCAGCTGTTATTCCCCTTCTTGCTCAGTTATTCTACCTGCTTCTCTCTCTGATCTTTAGAGATTCGGCAGTGCTCTTTGGCCACGGGGCTCACTGTAGCTCTGAATTGTCAATCTTAAGTGAGATGCTGAGTGACCTTTCAGTTTCCATTACAAAGTAAAGGTTATACTGCAGCAAGAAAGCAAAGACAAACAAACAAAAACATATATACACAGCGCAAATAGTCAAGTAAGGAGTTTATCCTCGTTCTCGTTCTAATCTTGTAGAAAATAGTGTAGGAGTTCTTTCACAAACTACAGCAAATGCAATGTACTATACGAGCTGAATTTAGTCTTAGGACAGTAAAATAAGCTGAAAAATAACAAGCGATCATGCACAGAGAAAAGGGCAATAGCTTAAATGCACACACAAATACAGATGTCACTCCATGCAGTTTATTTTTTTGCAGCCCGTCTCAGAGATCCATCGAGTCAACCAGCATATTTTAATTCTGTTCAGCAGTTTAAATCACTAATTTATGCCATCATAAAGTCTTCAACACATGCTTAAATGAAGTCCTAAGCTTAAATGTAAAACAACTTCAATCCTCAGCGCAAATTGTGGCTCCAAAAATCATTATAAGTGATGAAAACTTTTTTTCTTTTTACAACTGAAAAACGTACAATAAATTACTTTCACTTGGCTTGAGTTACAAATAAAATGTCCTCACACTCCCTCACAGTTCAGCATGACATAAAAGCGTGTTGTCATGAATACACATGGAGTGTCAGTGTATGTGTTGACAAGCAAGAGAAAGAAAGAAAAATACAATAGAAACAGAAAAAGAAAAAGCTTTCCTATTGACGTAACTGAATTTTAAGAGGATACAGTCATCAGGGAATGTCTCACCCAC
>JAPZDX010000021.1:19413159-19423766 GCA_029783625.1 Naso annulatus
CTCATAACTTAAAACAACCAGGACTTCTCAGACTGAGGTAGGGTCAGGGGCCAAGGGTTACGAAGCTGTCTGTATATATGTGTGTGTGTGTGTGTGTGTGTCTGTGATTCACTGAAGTGTTAATACGTTCGTCACTGAGGATTATCCCCTTGATTAGATATATTATCTGGGTCCCTGTAAGACTACAGATGAGTGGGTTAAAGAGCTCCGCTGGTGATTACTCTACCTGTGTGTGGGCAGGGGCCGAGTGTGCGTCATGCGTTAGTCCATGTTTTTAATAATCCCACCCCTCCCCTCGCTCCCCACATGCTCCATCAAGCTTTGTCACTTCATTTCACAGCAAACTGAGACCGAGGCGTTTGGACGTCGCAGGAGAGAGATGGTGAAGGGACAATCAATTTTTAGTTTTATGAATCAATCTGGCAGATCTTTGTCTGAGTCATCCAAAGGAATCAGCCTGAAGAAGGCAGGATGCGCCGTTGATTCATATTAAAAATAAAATGCGTCTAGATAAAGTGTGAAGCTTTCTCCTCCTTAGTTAGTTAAAAGGCTACCTATGCAACACTGTCACATAATTATTACCTTGATACACAACTAATTTGTTTTGCCAAATACATTTTTTAATAAATAATAAGCAGTGCAACGTTTCTTGTTTGTATTATGTTTCTGACCAAAGCAGGGGCTTGCTGACATAGGCAGTTTGCAGCAAAACAAAAGCCTTTTGGTTAAAGCCTGGGAAATTTAGCTTAAATATTATTACTGTAAAAAAATGTTGTGCCTTGTGCTTTGTGCAATATTTAACTTTTTAACAGTAAGCCAAGACTATGATCATTTCTAGCACCTTAATTAAAAAGTGTTTTAAGAGCCTAAACAAAACAAAAGACAAAAGTTGTGATACTGTCGAGATATTGTAGTTTCTTTGTGTGAAAGCTTTTAATTTTTGATTCTTTGACAGCTTCTTCAAAGGAAAATACTTACAATGTTATGCTGTTGGTCGACAGTCTAAATTCTTGTGCCAATATAAAATTAGGTTGAATTTTGTAAAAAAAAAAAATATTGTTTGGATGTACTACAATGCCATCAGTGACTCCACCGTTCCTGCTTATTGCATTCACAAAATTTAACTTGGTGCGGAGTTTCATTGCAATAAATGCTGGTGTGACCGGGTGACAAGCATCAGGCAAGTCACTCTGAAAAGCTTGCATGAAAGTTTCTTACTAACATGCACAATATGACTTTAGGTGAATCAGCCAACAAACTTGCTTGACATGTAGCTCCACACGATGCATTGCTGACATTTGGAAGGTGTGCTTGCTAAAGAACTATGGTATCCCATAACTCCTTTTTGTGTGAAGGTTCGCAGAGATGTCTACATGCGTCTTTGGAGAAGCATAACTCAATTTTAAAGGCTGTCCCAATGTCCTCTCCCAGTCATAACATGCCTCTTGCACTCCCTATCAGTGCTCACACACACTTAGGTACACACACATGCAAACGGCACGGCCAGATGTGCCACACTCATTATTACTGGCTCTGACTGGCATCTAGAGAGTCATCACCATAATTGGCATGCTTGTTTCCATTATCAAGCACTCACACATGCACGTCTGCTCACACAGACATATTAACAAAGTCTCACACACATGGAAAATGCAACATGCCAACCCTGTTCTCAGCCTGGTCAGTCCAGTCAGCAAAAAAAATGGCTGATACACAAAAGAGAAGGAGGTCATTAAAGCAGGAGGGCAAGAAAAAAAAAAGAAAGAGAGCACAGATAAGAGAGGGTCGGAGGAAGACATGAAGGTGGAGAGGATGGAGGACTGAGAAAAGGACTATGGTGGAGTGACCAAGAGTCTTGAGACAAGAGAGCAGGTGAGAGACAGCATCCTGAGAGACGCAGACACAGACAGAGTGAGGGAGAGAAGAGGTAGAGAATAAGAGATTAGTGCTGGCAGAGCAGACCATCTATCTTTCTCCTCTGCTGCCATCAGCTTTCTTGACACACACCCAGACAATTGGCTGTAACTGTCTGTGTGTGTTTATAAGAGGATAATACCGACAAATGCCACAAACACACATGCATGCACACACACACATCAACCACCTCCTGATGTGTGGCTAAGTAGAATAGTAATCAAGCTATTCATTAGTGCAGTAACAAAGGCCATTACTGGCTAATCAACAATCTTAAAACTCAATCGAGGAAAGCTAATAGAAATTTAATCCAACAGCGCGCATGAATATGTTGAACTGTGTGTGTGTGTGTGTGTGTGTGTGTGTGTGTGTGCTGATTTTAGACAAAACAATTACCTCATTGTGATAAGATGAACAAAATGACTTTATTGTTTCAAACAATTACAGGGGAGTAACCATCATGGCAAAAAAAAAAAAAAAAATACAAGTTAAGTTGCACCCATCAGCATCAAATATAGGAAGCACTTCAGTTTATATCAGAGTCTAAATTTATCAAATGGAACTATCATAACACATCAGGAAGTGTCCTGTCATTCCCCATCCGTGGCGGCCACCGTGAATAATCAGGCAGATCGCACTGAGACACATGACCACACAAAACCCTGCTGTGAAACTAACGTGCCCCCAAACATCTAAACTTCACCTCATTAGATTTTTCTGTAAAACATTTTGTCCTGACTGCCCTGAAAGTAAATCAAATGAAAAATCCTTGTGATTTAGGAGCACTGTGATTTCTATTCCAGTTATTAGCATCAGGGATTGAAACACTTATTAAGAGCTCTCAACGCTTTAACAGAGCGTAAGGGGGGAAAAAAAAACGTTTTTGGTATTCCTAGCATCGTTTAATCTATGACATGGTACTTTTGTAAACTGGGTTATGGTATATTAGAACAGAACTGCACTGCCCAAAGCTCTGTACAACTACAAAGCTGATGCCAAAAGAGTTTGGGTGATGTGTAAAACATTAATAAACCTGAATGTGATTTGCTAATCCTTTTTAACATACAGTATACACAACTGAAAACAGTCCAAAAACAATATGTTTAATTAATTTAATTGATTTTTGTTTTGCTAAGCAAGGTTGCACACAATAATGCCCTATGTAAAGTGATACATAATTTAAAGGAGGACTAAAAAGACCCTTGAAACTACTTTTGCTTTCTTACCAAGTGAGTAGCAAAAAAAAAAAGGACTCTCCTATTTATCCACGGGAGAATGTAAAAGCCGATCACACATAATTTTTTCAATACTGCTGGGATACGTTTCTTTCTGTATTTAAACCATAAGGAACTTCGTTGTCTTATATGGATCCTACCCAGACTACAGAATCTATTCTCATAACATTTACTTGGGGTTTTCACTTACACGAACCTATGTTTACAATGTACTTGACTTAGAGATACAAGTTTTTCTAGAATTACCACTGCAGCACTGTCATTTGCAAGTGCGGTAGCAGCAGCCATCGATTTGGAGAAACGAGACAAGGCAAATGTGATTTGCAGAGAGCACATTTTTGTTTATTTGTGCGTTCGTGTTCATTTTCCTTCCTCTATGTGACCGAGACTCTTCTGTTGCTCACTTCACTTCTTGGCATCTCCGTACCTGCCAATTTGTAGCATTCTAACAAATACAAATGGCTGCATTTTAGAGCCAACAAAACCTCTGGAATAATTATCCTCTCCACATCAGAGCTACACCTCACTCCCACTTCTGGTACAGCAACACGGTCTTCCTCTGTCTGCGGCACTTTCCTGTTAGTCATCCCTTACTTGTTGAGTTGAACGAATTATCTTCATTTTCACTGAGTTTTAGTTCACTGAACTTCCACAGACACATGATATGAAAACAGACATCTTGTCTAATACTACCTCTATAATTACTTCGTGCAACATGGTGCTGACTAAAAATGCATTTTTGAGATAATCCTGCCAAAAGAAAGTTCGGCTCAGATGTTTAAAGACTAAGTTGGAAGACTGAGCATAAAGAGGCAGAGACAAACACTCTCCAGTTGTGTTGTGAGCTACTTACAAGCATTATTTAGTGATAAAGTGAGGGAGCAAAAACTACTCACGAAAGGTCGTTTCTTAGACAAGAGTCAAGCAGGCAGTGATAAGTGGATGAACAGACAAACAAAAGGGAGATATTATTCTATGAGACACATAGACAAAAGAAAATACAACAAAACGTCTAGACAGACGAGGAGAGGAACGACATTAAATGCAGCTGTAAGAAATTGATTATTTTCAAGGCTGTATTTAAGAAAAGCATCACCGCATGTATCAGTCAAGAGCAGCTGCCGATAATAACCTTGCGAGTGAATTAAACTGATGGAGTGAAGTGTAATTTTTCAGTCACCTACAGCATATCTGTGTCATTCCACATTCCTGTCTTAATTGGCCATATGTCCTGGTGTTTCTGTCTGCATCCTCACTCCACTTGGGAGGTGATTAGGACAATCTTGCTGCCCGCTGCTTCTGTGGGGAATTTTCTACAGCCACCCGGCCCACTGCAATACAATACATGCCAGGACTGGGCCAACTGGGCAGATTGTGCAGGTTAACGTTAGGTCACTGTTCACGTGCATCACATACACAGGATTTAAGTGGGTAAAGTGTGCGTGTGTGTGTGTGTGTGTGTGTGTGTGTGTGTGTGCGTGTGTGTGGATGTCAGTGTGGCCGTGCCTATGTGTGTGCATGCCAACATGGGATTTCAGACTCTCTGACAGCTTAATTAACTAGATCCAGGCGAGTGACATAAAGACCCAATTAACCACACTGACATAACTGGGTCGCCATCGACAATCATCCCACACTGATGTTCTAAAAGACACCTTTGATGAAAAGCAGTCAGGACTTAAAAGTTGTCTGTTGCAGCTCTTTCAGAGTTTTTATTGCATTTATCTTTCCATAAATCAATTAAGACCACATTTCACCTTCTTCTTCATTGCTACACATCATACACTGCATAGGCACTGATACAAAAGATCTAAACAGAGAGACAGACAAACAGAACTGCAGTAAAGGCTTTTTAAGGATAATATCATAACATACTTACACATTACATAATACTCCACCAATCATTTACAATTAAAATATATGTAAATTGAACTGACTTGGTCAGCCATCCCAAATTTTAAAAAGGGGAAAAATAGGCTCCAGTAAAACAACAACTTCATATAGTATATTCTCACAATGTATTATAAAGTGCACTATATAATCTTATGAGACTGAACAAAAAAAACTCAATTTGTGGACAAAAGCAGCAAATGCTCAGGGGTTTTGAACAGAATAGGAACAGGGCTTATGTTCTTAAAAGAGTTTTTACTACTAGGAATTATCTGAGCATCAAGGAAGAGGCGTGCATACAACGGGAAGAATCCCTAAAGTGCAGCAGAGCGTGAGGAATAGCAGAGCGCTCTCCAAGGTGTCCCACACAGACAGAACTGGGACACCAGAGGACACCCAGTAGGACTGGGACAGGCCTGCAGAGGCTTATTTATAACCCAGTACTCCACTGCACCTTGATACACTTCCACTGAATGATGCATGGCATGCACACATGATACATGAGTGTTATTTCACTCGGCTGCTGCTTGTGTTCGTGAACGTGACTCTAAATATCATGCCTTTGCATCAGCCTACATCACACCGCAGCATTCGTTTCGCAAGATTCAGCACATGTGCTTTTTAAGAACTAAAATATTTTGTTACTACAGCATGTCCCTGAAGTTAATGGTTTACTTTGTGCGCCGTAAGCTTATAAATGATAGAAAGCAGAGGATGAAAGAAGAAAAGGGCAAACAAGCAGAAGCAGGTGAAATGGAAGAGAGGAGAGGCAAAACAAGGAAGCTGCTCAGCACTAAAGGAGGTCACAGATGTGCTGAACAGAAAGCCTGCATTGGCTTCTCTAGGGTGTACACATGCATGACCATACACACACACACACATACACACACGCACGCACCCAGCGTTACCTCAGAGATTTAACACAGGTGCAGATGCTTCACAGTGATCTATTAGACTCACCCTCTCATGTCAACATTCAAGGGAGGAGAGAGGGAGAGAGGGTAAGACGGATGGGGAACAATCTCGAGAGAGGGTCGGATAGAGAAAAGGTTTTTTCAATGGCAGTGGTGAAGGAGAGAGAGAGAGAGAGAAAGACAGAGAGTTATGCAGGCGGTGATTATGGTGGAGGAGAATGAGGAAACAGGGAGTGCAGGCCAGAAAACAGATAGCTGTGGGTGATCCATTTAAGCCAACCCGACAATGTCAACAAAACGGGAGAGGTAGCGTGAGAGGAAGGGAGAGAGGGAGTGTAATGGTATGGAAGAAGAGGACAAATGAAAAGGTAATGAGGAGGTGAGGTGAGGGAGACCGAGGGAGAGAATTTCCATGCTATGTCAACAATTAAGGAAAGAAGGATGGAAGAGGAGCAGGACTGGGGTGCTGAATGGAGAGAAATGGGATTGGAGGGATGAGATAGGAAAGATATACTGGGGTAATCCATTAGGCCAAACACTTGGGAAAATAAGAGGATAGTTCAAGTCATGGGAGGAATGCAGAGGAGCGGAGGGGAGAAAAAGAAAATGAAGAAAGAACAGGAGGAACTTGGCGAAGGTAATATTTTTCCCAGGAGTCGTCATGTCAAAACATGAGTTGTGTGAGTGGTGTGTGTATGAATGTCTGTGTGTGTGTGTTTGTGTGTGTGTGTGTGTGTGTAAGAAAAGAAGAAAAATCCACTGGGAACTCCAGATACTGCTAACTTTCCCAACTCATCTATCTAGCATCAAAGAAGCAGGCATTACAAAGATGGGCTACCACTGTGGAGGGCTGATAGATGGGCTGCGCGTTTGAGACATGTTGCACGTGGTGGGTGAGAAAATGGGAGAAAGAGATGTGCAAAAGTGAAGAGGGCAGAGAAGATGGCTTTGGAAGTGGAGACAGATAAGAGCATGGAGGCTTGAGGGTTAGTATTCAAACTAGAAGGCAAAGGGCAGAGACATTTATCAACAAAGAGTTGTGATATTGAATTTACTCCATACATCCAACTCCTTCCGGACAGACAATTAAATAAAATAGCATTGCAACATAAAAACATTCAGCCAGAAACGATGGTAATGGATGGAACTGCTTAGCAATGAGTTTATATCCAAGAAACAGAAACGGATGACAAATTAAATCATTAAAAAGTTAAGTGCATATAAACACTGAAAACAGCACGTATAGGGAAATAAGGTAGACTAGGAAGGATAGATTAAATGTGTGTAAAATGTATTGGTCCTAAGTTATCTTTTCATTATTCATAAGTCTAATATTTCAGTATATAAATAATTATTGTCAGTGACTGTAAAAAAAAAAAACTAGTTGGCAGTTTTACAACATTCAAGCATTGTCTTTGAGGATTTATTAAATCATTTCTCTACTCTTTACTCCTCAGACTTTGAATGTTCAGCCAAGAAGATGTGACTGGGAATATTCTGGGTTTTGAAGCACACTCTGTCACAGATCACTGAAAGTATATCTAATAAGATGCCTGAGGTTTGTAATGTGTTCTGAAGAGGAGCTCGGAAAAGAGAAAGGAAGGTGGGTAGAAAGCTTCAGGATGAGACAACAAGCAGGCAGAGGGACGACCAAGAGGTTGATGAGTCAGAACCTAAGGGGAAAAGCCCTTTCAAATAAGATATGACGCTCTGACATTATTTACTGTTCAGTGTTTATAAAGGGACTACGGTCCTGTAGTAAAATTCTCCTCATGTAAACATCGACATTATCACTGATCACATATACATGAACATAATATTCCAGTTATTGACCGAAGTACTGAAGTATTTCAGAAACGCTGTGACTGATGCAAATGAGCGCTCGCTGACTTGTTTCTTACTACATTGTTATTTTTTTAGACTCAGATTTAGACTCACTTTGTGTAGTTTTAGAATCAAATACGTTGACTGTTGTTACAAGTAACCATTTACTTGTCACTCCTGTCGTTCAGCACATAAGACGTGAAGAAGCACAACTGATTTCAATAGAATTCGGTGTTGTAAAATAGCTAAAAGCAGGCGACACACACACAGGATGAAATTAGCTGCATCTTCGGTGAGAGCCAGCAGGGCAAAGCGCACATGCGTACTTTGGCTGGATGGCGGGCGCTACGGGGGGTAGTCATGTATACAGGAATAGGACCGGGGTATTGTTGGTCGTTGTTCATGTAAACAGGTCTGACCGTAAACAGAGTAAGCTCAGTAACTGCAATATTGTGTGCATGTAAACATGGTCCCTGGTATTGGCTATTTTAACGTGTGTTCAAGCTTGTTATTCATGCAACTGGCTCTCTTCATCAAAATTTGAAGGCTGCACTGGTCTATCTATAATTTTTTTTTTAAGCAGAGACAAGAGGGTGACATTAGCAAATTATACATACATTTGCAAAATGATACTTCATAGAATCGTGTCTTCCCTCGCAGTCAAAATTAAAAACGCAAACCTCTGCTTGCTAATTTTGTGACACCAAGAGGTGGTGACAAGAAAGAAGAAAGGGAGGAAATTGAAACAAAAAGAAAAAAAAAATAAATGAATGAACAAACAGAGTAAACAGAAAGCCACTCAGCCTTGGAGCTCTAAGGATAAAAATGCATGGGGGACTGTGACTGCAACAGCGGTAGGCGAAAGGCTGAGAAAAAGAAAGTAGAGATATGACACTTCAGGGTGAGAGGAGGGAACCGAGTGCTGAAATGAGACCCTTGGTTCAAATCATTAGAGGGAGAGTCAAGACAAAAAACATCAGAATCCACTCGCAGCTCAGACGTGTCGGGGGAACATTCCCCCAAAAAGATCCTGACCTACTAACATCTCAAGTCAGATCAACACCTCAAGTATCACAGGGGAAAATTTCAAAAGTAATTCAAAAACAATTTTTTTTTTCTTGTGACAGAGGCATGAAAGTTAGTTAATTAAAAGATTAAACTTGTTCTCTCGTCTGTTTCAATATAGCACGCTGTACTTTTTGTTCTTCTCTAATCCTCGAGCCTGCGTGTCACAAGGTAGCATTTGTTCTGGAGGGATTTAACAGCACGCAGATTTCATTAGAGTTAGGTAAAATATAATGTCATAGACGGAAGCTGCAGGACTGTTCAGACACAAAACTGCAAAAGTTATTGTTAACTATATTTTATGTGGTTTTGTGTGCATTCAAATGTAGAGCTCCATGGATCTGAAGAAAAAAAAAACAGCAGCTGTGCAATATGCATAACTGTTAAAGGATAAATCCAGGAACAAGTCAACCAGATTCTCACGGTTCAGTGTTATTACTAAAACCAAAGACTACGACCACAACTGCAGCTAAAAGTAATGAATTTAATGTCTTAACTTAAGCAAGTGCAGCAAGTGCTCTTGGGGAGATTTTATGAAGTTTCCTCAAGTCTTTAAAGGCACTGTGTTGCCCAGCTGACTTTCCTGGATGCTGTGAGCCGGTGTTGAAATGACTGACAGCTTGTTAAATTATAGAACAGCTCTGTGCATGGTTACGGGTCAATGCGGTAAAAGTGTTAAAGCCCTGTGTATATGTGTGCCTCTGCTGTTTTCTTTACTTCTGTGGACAGTGATGTATTTTGCATTTCCTACTGAACCATCCAGCTCAGTTAAGTACTTTAACATCTCTAATGGCAACAGCAAAAGATGGAGAGGGGAGGAGGGGAAGAGAGGTGAAAAACAGAGGAGTAAAAAATTTTTTTAAAAAGCAATGACTAAAATAAGAGCGATGGCAAAGTGTTCAAAGAAACCGCAGGACACAAGACCGCTAAAGAGCTTTCAAGTGTTTCAGCATTATGACCTAAAAACACCTGCAACGTCTGACTCATCTCTGAGGAAATGCTTTACTGGCAAGTCGTGCCATCTACTTAAGCAACCTGAGCTAACTGTGCTTCATTTTTAGGTTTTCCACATAGACATTTATTTTTAATGTACGTTTCTGATTTCTTGAGGTAATGAACTCAAGAAACTGGAAATTGGGTCTAAAGCAATTACATTCGTTTAATACGAGGTAGATGTTACAAGGAATTCTTTTTTTCATGGTTAAGATAATTAAGAGTTTAGTTCCTCTTTTTCCTTTCCCATGTCCTCAGATGCCCTCCAGCTGATGTGCTGTGCAGCACAAGATCCATC
Source organism: Naso annulatus (assembly GCA_029783625.1). Taxonomy (NCBI): domain Eukaryota; kingdom Metazoa; phylum Chordata; class Actinopteri; order Acanthuriformes; family Acanthuridae; genus Naso; species Naso annulatus. The sequence goes on from JAPZDX010000021.1 coordinate 19,423,293, forward strand.
CATCCCTCCATCAAGATCACTCGTAAAGTTCTCAACGTATTTTTCACAGTATAAAGTCACTACAGCTGTCTGAGTCAACTGACAGCTGATCCAGCTCTGATATGCTGCAACTTCTCAAGTTATTTTTCATAGTGTTACGTTGTTATAATGCAAGTTCAAGCTGGGAAACAAACAAACAAACAAACAAACAAACAAAAAAACTAACACCTGTATTATCCTCTTCAGTCTCACTCCCCCACAAGTGGTCACAGTCCTTACAAAATGAGTTCATGATTAAAATCACAATATTTTAACATTATATTATAATTTTTTAAATATTCCTTATCAAGAGCAAAGGAATGTATTTAACTTTTAGGTTACACTTTCTATGAAGCCTGTCTCTATAATGCCTTATAACACACTATGAACATATGTAACACATTATGAACGCACTTATAATGCAGTATAGGTGGTTATGGTAATGGTTAGGATTAT